>PVJH01018563.1:0-44898 GCA_004026705.1 Nesogale talazaci | reverse complement strand
CCTGAAGAGGGTGGGGAGTCAGGTGGATGAGGGGGCTTTTCGGGGCTGGGAGGGTTAGAGAGGGGAATTGGCTAATATTGCGGAGACTGAAGCCAGATCCTTAAGGCTCTCACATGCAGCAGTGAGGAGTTTAGGTTTTTTAAGGAAGACTCACTGGGAAATTTTAAATAGACTAGATTTCAAGTTTAGAATAATACAATTAGGAGCGAGAAGGAAGGAGATTAATCTGGTGAGTTGAGTGGGAGATTAAGGAGCTGGGAAGTTGCTACATAGGTCAAAATTCCAAGCAAAGACCACATGAGCAGAGGCTCTGGTATTATGAGCATACTTGAGATGCACTGTAATAAAGCTGACTGTGTAAATTTTATATAGAAACTCCTGTATATAAATAATACATATAAATAAATACATGCATAGATTTGTATGCATATGAGTGGGGAAAAAGTTGTGTGAGGATACACACCAAGCTGGTCAAGTTGCTTATTCGTAGCAGTGTAACTGGAAAGGGAAGGAAGAAATGATGAAGGATTTCTTATATCTCATATTGTTTTTCATGTGGCATTGGGCACAGAACACCTATTTCATGTTTAGCACATCTGAAAAATTCCACATACACACACAGTTCATAAGCTTAGGCGTGAGCTCTTGACTTGAGATGCAAATTGGGAGACATTGCTGTATGGGTGGAAGTTCAGAAACTTTGAGGAAGAAAAATCCTTTAACAAGGCGAAAATGTGCCTCCTTCTGTTGACAGACACACAAAAGAAATATAAGAGCAGGGAATGAAAAAAAGAAAAAGAAAGAAATATAAGAGCATAAGGCTCGTCTAAGAAGGGAAACCAGAAGGAAATCCATGAACCTGAGGAAGCGGGATCCCTCTTTATATCCCCCTTGCTTCTTGAACAAGTAGTGGATGCTCCATCTTAAAACAGTGATCAAAAGAAGGAACAGGTTTCAGCAAGGCCAGTCCTGAGAAGGTTACCTACCTCTCAGACTCTGTCACCCAGCCAGTTCTGACTCCTCATGACCCACAAGGACAAACCTGCTCTTGTGGCGTCTCTAGAGTGTATATCTTTAAGGGAGTTCAGAGACTCATCTTCCTCCCACAAAGCTGCTGCTGGTGTTGAACTGCTGACCTAGCAGGTAGCAGTCCAATTCCTCACTCACCATATCACTAGTGCTCCATATGTACTACGACAATAGCCAAAAATGACCCATTACATGTGGCAATCGAAGCATTCAAAGTGGAGAAGGCTATTTTTGTTTGCATTTTTATGTTTACTTATAAAGACTTTATTTTACTTTCATTTATACATGTACCTGGCATCTCGTTTTCTGAGCCTGAAAGGAACAGCACATCCACAGGTGCAGAAACATACAAACTCACCTGACTAATACACACACATCATAGAACTTCTTCATTCTAGTGTGTCCCTCAGGTAATGCTTTAGGAAAAGACAAAAATCTACAACAAACAGTGTCCAAAGTTCCCTTAGTTATTGCAGAAGGGTGGGGGAGGGGTGGCACTAGCACCCATGGTTGTAAAGATCTCGCCCCTTGTCCTGTGGTATTCATCCAAAGCAGCTGAAGACATGGTCTTTTACAGATGGCAGTGTGACACCAACTGATGGAAGACTTTTCGATTATTGGGTCTTGCTGAGAACCAAGTCAGCAGGGCCACCAACCCTCCCACAAATGTCAGACAGATCAGAATTGGGAGCATTTTCATCCCTTCATTCCTGTATTTAGTGATGCATAGCATCAAATCTGAATTTCCTTTGTATTCAAGTGGAATTTGTTATTCCCCAGAAGAAACCCTTTCTCCCATCTTTCTTCAGCGGAGACAGAAAAGACCGATACCATTTTCTCAGAAGGAAGCTGCTTCTTAGCATTCTAATTTTGAAATTTTACTGAGGTTGAAAAATGGAAGATTCAGACCTGCCCCAAGATTACGTTGTTAATGTTGTTACAGGAAAGGCAGAGAGAGAAAGAGATGGAAGAACACCTTCTGTGTGTATGTGTAGGAAGTTTCTTTTTATTTCAAGTCTTTTTAAAAGATCATTTTATTGGAGACATGTGCATCGCTTATCACAATACATATATACATATACTGTGCTAGGCACCTTCGCATACTTGCTGCCGTCATGATTCTCCAAATACCTGCTTTTCCACTTGAGCCCTTGATATCAGCTTCTCATTCTTTCCCCCTCCCCACCCCCCTCCCCCACCAAATCTCAATACTTTATAAACTATTATTGTTCTGTCATATCTTACACTGCCCAGTGTCACCTCTCGCCCTCCCACTCCTCCGATGCCTGTACTCCAGATAGGAGGTTATGTGTAGAGCCCTGTAATTGGCTCCCCTTCTCTATTTCACTTTCCCTCCACCCACCTGGTAACTCCAGACACACTGGTACAGATGGGAACTGGAAATAAAGGGAACCCAGGACAGATGAACCCTCAGAGCCCCTCATTTTTAAAATGAAAATTGCGCTGAATTCTAGTGGATGGCCAACTGCTCTCTTTCCCTTGTTTCTCTGAGCTTGTCCCTTAGTAGATACTTGACAACTCGAAATTTAAAAACAGATACAGACTCTGATTGTTTTCCAACACCTTCAGAGCTGTCGCCCTAATCCAGGAGCCCGCCATTTGATCTCTGAACTGGTCACCTTGGGCTTCTAAGAGCTCACCAACCAACAAAACAGCCAGAACAAACTTTGGGATAAAGGCACAGGACCCTAAAAGGTCTTCATTCCTGGGCCCTGCTATTTATCTGACCTCATTACTGGCTATCCTCCCATTCACTGCCCTCCAGCTCGTCCAGCCTCCTGCCTGCACTTGCTTCTCTCAGTCTGGCATGTTGTTATCCTCCAGCTACCTCTCTTGGGTTCCGACTGCATCGGACTTAACCCTTTCCTTAAACATCACTCTATTGCTCGAATACTTAATATAAAACAGCATGCCCCATCATAGTTCCCTACCCATGTACCCTGCCTTGCCCTTCTCCAGCACACTTGCTACAACTTGAGCCATTGCATTAGGGACCTTCATAGAGGTTGTGGGGAAAATACAATGCAAAGGGAATGAACTTGTTTCATGAACTTTTGCAAGATCCTTCTTATGTTTCTGGGTATGTATTGCTCTGCTCATCCCCTCTGCCCCACCACCAATGGAATGCAAGCACCATAAAACCAAGGAACTGGACAAGTGACAAACGTGTGGCTACGACTCCGCATTTTGTGGGGAAAAAAACATTTATGAAGTCCTCATAATTTGTAAGAGGGATTTAGCAGAATGTGGACTCCTATGTGCTGTAGAATCTAAGCATAAGATTGTAGAGCTTGCTGTAGCTTAGTTGATTTTCTTTTAACTTCTCTCTCTTTTAATTAAGATAGACTTCAACAGGATTTTTTTTCCCAGGCAATTTCAATTTCATCAGTTGTTTTCACAAAGGATTCTTTCTTTAATAAAAGAGGAGTATATTCAGTTTCCTTTGTGACTGTCAAATGAGCTCTTGCAAGTCATCAGCAGGTGGAGATTTTTCATCGTCCCCCTTGGAAAGTTGCATGGTAATGAGCATGCCATCTTAAAGACAGTTGGCGGCCATTCACTATGCTGAAAAGTCAAGAGTGGATCGACGCTTGGCTGATTATAGTTTGATTTCCAAAAGTCAGGCCCTAGTGGTTGCATTGGGATTGAAGATCTGCCTTATGGTATAAATCTTGCTCTTATCTGGAGCCAATGGGAATAGGCAGGAGCTCATCTGGCTCTAAACTTTGCTCTAATCCGGGTCCTCTGGCCTGAAATGGGATCCTAAAAATAGTATTCACTTCACTTTTCCTTTTTTCAAGGAACAATTTGAGTACCTATTACTTGTTGAAGGGGCTTTTAGTGGATTACACCTCGGACAGCTAATCACAAGGTCAGCAAGTAGACTCCACCAGCTGCTGTATGAGACAGAGATGAGACTATCTCTCCCAGGGAAGACATCCAGCCTCAGAAACCATAGGCAGCCATTGTGCTCTGTCCTATAGGGGTTGCCCGAAGTCCAAGATCAACTCAGTAACGCTTATTTACAAGTTTAAAGAAGCCTTAGTGGCACTGTTGGCTAAACACCGGACTGCTAAACACAGGGTTAGTGGTTCAAACACACCAGCCACTCCTCAGGAGAAGGTAAAACTATCTACGGTCATAGGCTTCTACAACATCAGAAACTCCATATAGAACCCCTAGGAGTTGGAGTTGACTCTATGGCAGCGTGTTGGGCTTCAGCTTTATTATATTTTGCAGGACCCCCGATGGAGCTGTGGGTTAGGCATTATTTGCTGCAAGGGCAGCTGGCCAAGCCCCTACTGACTCCACTGGGGAAAGCTGAGGCTTCGGACTCCCATGCAGATTTATAATTGCAGAAACCATATTCAGGTTTGCTATGACTCAGAATTGACTCAGGGACATTGTTTTCTTGTTGTGGTTGTGGCTGTTGTTATTATGGGTTAAGTGGGAATACAACGTTGAGCCAACATAGGTAATACTTCGGTCTTTGTGGAGTTTGTAGGCTAGCGGGAGAGACAAACAAATATGACTTTCTCTCTAATAAAGGATGCTAGAAATCTCTAATTACTTTTGATTGAACCCCCAAACCAGCATCTGCAAAATGCTTTCTCCTTTTTTTTCTCATTACAAAGGTAATGAGTGTAAAATGAAGGAAATTTAGGAAAAACAGATTAGCCAAAATGAAGGAAATTTTAATTACCCATAAACCTACCAACCAGTGATAACTGCAATTGGTATTTGGGCGCATATGTGTCCTTCGGGTCCTTTTCAAAGCATATATGCATTATTTTCTAATGAAATAATACTTGTATGCTATTTTATAACCCGTATTCTTAACTTAACATATCCCAAACAATTTTCCCTATCATTAAATCATTTTCGATAGCATATTTTAACTGATTACATTAGATAGAATGGTATGGCTGTGCCACAATTTGCTCAATCTATTGTTTGACATTTAGGTTGCTTTCAGTGTTTCACCATCATAAAGACTACATTATAAAATGCAATGAACATTTTGGGGGAATTTAGGCAGACCAATAAATAATACCCTGAGGAATAAGACACATATGGAAATATCTGCTTCACTTTTGCACGAGGAGCAGCAAGTATAACCTAGATCTGGAAACACACCAAGGTCGAGCAGCCTTCTCCATGCCCACCTTGCTCCCTTTGGTTGTCATTCATGATGACCGCATGGACAGCAAGAATGTAACCCTGCCCAGTTCTGTGTCATCTTCATAGTTACCTGTTCAGGGCCATCATGTGTGCGTGGTGCCAATTCACTTCAGTGGGGAACTTCCTTCTCCTCTTTGGTCCTTTGGCAACTGACTCTTCCCCCCCCCCACACCCCGCCCCAGCCCCCACATTCTTCTGTGCAATAGAAGCAGAGCCTGTGATGTTAACAGCGGATGACAAAAGAGCAGGCAGGTTACTCAGCTGCCAGGAAGTAGGCACAATAAGAGACAGCTGAGAACTACCAGGGCGAGGTGAACTTTTTTTTTTTTTCTAATTCACATGGTGGAGAGAGAGGTGGTGGGCAAACACTCCCCCATAAGTGATAACCAGCCTCCAAGATGACATTCAGTGATCTCTGGTTTCTCATATTCATACCTTCAGGTAGACCCCCACCCCATACAGAATTTCAGGTTGCTCCATTTGTTCAATAGCTACAGCAGAAATGATGTTTTGGTCATAAGATTCATTATAGCTTCTGTCTTATCTCATTAGGATCACGGGTCTAGAGGAAGACTGTCTCTGCATTGTGTTCTAAGGTGTACCCAACCAGAAGATGAACTAAACTCAGTGCCATCAAGTAGATCCTGCAGGAAAGAGTAGAAATGCCTCTTTGCGTTTCCTAGACTTTAACAAAATCTGTATAATAACAAACAGCCTTATCTTTCTTTTGCAGATGACTGGTGGCTCGAACTGCTGACCTTGTGTTAGTAGCTCAGTGCATAGCTCACTATGCCACCAGGGTCCTGAGGAATGAACTATCCAGTAATGATAATTAATACACAATGGAAACACGAAGCTAGATCAATGGAGGTTGATAACCAAGCATTCTATTCTTTTTTTTGGTAGGGGGCATCACTGCCCTCTGGTGGGAGTGGGAGGCCCAGCCTTGCTGCTGATGGATTTGAAACTGCCAAGCCAATGGGCCGCAGTCTTTAACTCAACCACTATGCCACCGGGGCTCAGCCCACATTCTGTTCTTATAATGGCATCTTTGTGTCTAAGTGTGGTGGATGGCAGTGGCAAACCTCCATAAAAGAGACCTGGTGGTACAATCAGTTAAGCACTTAGCTAAAAGTTGTCCATTCAAATCCACTCAGCAGCAGTTCTAAGGGATAAAGACCTGATGATCTGCTTCTTCACAAATTAATGCCAAGAAAACCAGAGGGGTTACGATGAGTCACAGGTGGCTCGGTGGCACCTAGCACACACACAGACACCTTTGACAATTCAGTGATTTTTAAATGGGTAGTTTTGTGATATTCATATGTTCATCATGTGATGCAGCTATCACTACTATCCTTTTCCAAATTATGTCACGATCATCCATGGAACTCAGTGCTCCCCTAAGCTAGGACTTCCCCTTCCCTCTTACTCTCACCCCTGGAAGCCACTAATAAACTGTAGTCTTTATATATATTTCCTGCTTCATATAAGATGGATCATAAAATATTTGTCTTAATTTGGCTGATCTATTTCACTCAGCATCAGGCTTTCAATGTCTCCCCAGGCTGTCCTTCAGACTCCCTCTTTGTGTATGCCTTCAAACTAGCTGTCCAGATGTAGGTCCATATGGACCAAAGAAAATGCAGAACTCCTTTGTGGTATCACTGGACTTTATGTTATTTTAGACATCACAGCACTGGCCTTAAGCCACACACATAGTCATGCCACTACCATTCCTGTTCCAGCCACATACTTGCCCTCTTGTGTTCTAGGCAGAGACAGTGGCTAGGATAGGGTTAAGTACATACACTGATAGCTGTTCCAAGATGGGTAGGAACTTGACAAACCCTACTGATCTGTAGTGACATTTAAGCTGACATTTGGAGGCTGGTCTTCATACATATATGAGAAACACATGTGTTTATGGGTACTCCGTGTGGTTGCATTGACAGATTAGACTTTATACACTGACAGAAGTAGCCCGTGTGTCTGATCAAGACACACCGAGAGAGGGAAATTCAAAGGCTTCTAGAAAGAAGATAAAGGAAGATCGAGAGTTCAGGAAAGGGGCACATGGAGAGAAAAGAGGAGAGACAGGAATAAAAGAAACAGATGCCCGTAGCCATAGAGAATACATGCGGTTTTAGAGAGTTAGAGGAAGCTGAAACGACCACAGGAGAACCGGGCAGGGAGATTTCAGCTAATGATCGCCCCATAGCAAGCTGCTCCTGTTTATAGACAGGAAGCTATAAAGTTTCAACAGTAGCAGCATCAGGCTTTTCAAAGAATTATTTTTAGACTGCTCTTGATAATGCCCCAGGAGTTGCTAGATCTGAATTAAAAACCCTTGCCCCTACCCCCTCTTTTCTAAATAAAGGCTTATTGATTTACTAATGGCCTTTGTATCCTGCTGAAGACAATCCTTATGGAAGAAGAGAGCCCAAGTGTCTAAGAGCCCAAGTGTCTAAGAGCCTTGTAAAACCAAGATCTCAGGTGGGCAGGTAGGGAGAAGATAGGCTTTGAGAAAGCTCGGTGTCTCGGCCCATGGGAAGGGAGCCAGCACAGCAGAGTAGAGGCATTGATGGGGGAAGAGGGAGGCTGCTGGAAATACATGGTGCCCAAAGGTCTAGATTTGTCAGGGCAGATATGTGGATCGAAGTGTGGTGAGGGCTTTTGCTGGCCCTATAAATCTGCCTGAAAAGATGGTGAAAAGGATGATCTCTGGAGTGGGGTGACCAAACTGGTCCCGGATCCTAGCCCTGGCTCTCTACTAACTGGGTGAAGCAGCTACATGCTATTGCATTCTGGACGCTGCTCATTTCTCTATAAAATAAGGGCCTTTCTCATGGACAAGTCCAGGGTGCCAGACATCAGTTACTGATTTGGTACTCATCCATCTTCCTATTATTTTTCTATATACATGTCATTTTTAGTTTTCCTCTGTTTAGTCTCCTTTCCTCAGCCCCTCAGGTTGATTCTTGGGGCTCAGCAAACAGACACAAATGGAGGGGGTAGAAAGAGGATCTGTGTGAGCATGGAGATCAAGAAGATCTACTTACTGTCCTTAACTGCGAATTTCCTCCTCTAGGAAAAGAAAATAGAACACATGGCTCTTTCATGGTCCTGAAGATCAAAGGGGACAGGAGTGACTCAATAAGTGTCTGCCCCAAGTACTGAAATAGTCCACCTGGTTGGGTCGTTGGCAGGTTACTCTGGCTTTTTTTGGAAGACAGTCTTTGGGATGCTGGCAGAACCCAGTTTGCTGGAGTGACCCAAGTGAAGGTGAAGGAGTGGTGAGATTAAAGAACAGTGTTGAGTGTTGAGAGGCGGGATGGGCAGAGACATTCTGAGGTCTCTGAAATAAATCTAGTCAATGAAAATGGAGAGCTAAGTAGTTTCAGCAGTGTGCTTACTTCAGTAGAGTGGTAGCTATCACCTGCTAACTGCTGTTCACTGTCCTTTGGAAGGGAGGGTTTCTACAGACTCTGGATGCATAAACACTGTTCATTATCGTCTGGTCCTTCTTCCCCCACAGTAGGTAATTATAGCACAATCTCCAGTGCTCTAACGCTGGCAAACCCCCTCAGGAGACCACTGGGCACCCAGAGATGCCCTACACGATGGAACTAATCAGCCCGTCTTCATTTTCCTGTGTCCTTGAGTCTTTTCTTCCTCTCCTTACACTGAGGTCACTTATCCTTGTCCCAAGTGCAGCATTACCCAAGAGGGCCAAATGATCCCTTTTGGGGTTTGTCTGTGTAGTAGGCCTGCCATCATAAATACCATATGCTCAGGGCTTTAAAGAATCGAATTTCATTCTTTTGCAGTTTGGAGGCTAGGGCATTTTTAGGATCCTGTCTTCTCCCTGAGGGAAGATTCTACTTGTCCCTTTCAGCCCCAAATGTTTCCTGTTATTTCTTGGCTTGTAGATACATCTTTTCTTTGTTGTGACAGTTCTCCCCTTTTATAAAAAACCACTGAGAAGGAATTAGGATTTGGCCTGGTCCTTCTCTGGTATGTCTAGGTGTCATTAAGGGGGTTCAGACTGATAGTGGATGATCTCCTTTCATTTAAGTGCAAATGAAAGCAAAACTCTGTTTCCAAATGAAGTCACTTTCACAAATTCAGGGGCTACAAGGTTCAAGCCCTCTGCCACTGAGTCAATTTTGAATCATCGTGAACCTACCAGACAAGGTAGAACTCTCCCCCTTGGTATCTAAAACTATACATTGTTAAGGGTGCCAACAGCCTCATCTTTTTCCTGCAGGATGTTTAGTGGGTTCAAACCCACCGATCTAGTGGTTACCAGCCCACCATGTACTGCACTGCCAGGAATCCTTGTCAGGAGTTACACTGCCTCGACTCACTGCCTCGACTCACTGCTGACTCACAGCGACCTCCTCAAACAGGGAAGAACTTACCCTGTGGGTTCCAAAACATTCACAGTTCATGGGAGTAAACAGCCACATCTTTCTTCAGAGGACTGGCTGGTAGTTTAGAACCATGGACCTTGTGGATTGCAGCCCAATACTGAGCCACTAGGCTACCAGGGCTCCTGGTCAGGGCTTAGGACTTTTCATATAACTTTTCAGGGATACAATTCAATTCATGATAAAGGTAAGCATGCTGGCTATGATCTGTTCAACTCCACAGGAGGGCATCCACCTTGACTACTCTGAGACTGGGGCCTTTTGGTGTTGTGGAAGGACAATCTATAGTACAGGATGCTGTGACCGCCCCCCCCAATGGGAGGGGAGAGTTCTAAGGCAGGATGGTACACACACATACACACACAATTGGAAAGCAGCTTTAATTGAAACTTCAGGGGACAACAAGCACAGAAAACATATGGGTAATTGGTCTCTAGGCCCTCCTGACCAGCTGAGATGTCAAGAGGGCAGTTTCAGCCTGTGGGTAGTTCATTAGGGCAGAGAGTGAGAATGAATGGGGTAAGACAGAAACCCAGCATTACTTCCAAGATCTGACAGGGCCATCCCCACAGGCTCCCTGGCCAAGGACTGACTAAGCACAAAGCTGTGGATTTGGCAGACAGTCAAAGATGGCAGGGCCAGGCAGTAGCCGAAAGAGCGACATTTGTGAATGGGTGTGATGAATTGTTTCTGTTTGCTTAGACAAAACCCCAGCCTCACCCCGCATAAGTGGAGCAACCAAGGGTGAGGTGCTGAGACAGTCAAAATGGAAAGATGATCTGCCCAGCTGTGCCCCTTGGTGGGTGATGATCTCCAGTAAGAACAGTTAAGATGCAGCCTTTACGCAGGGTCTTATAGGTGATATGCAACATGGGCACGAAATGTACTCATACACCCTAATATTCAGCAATTTTTACAATTAGGTAAAAGATGTTTTCCCCGATGACTACAATAGTGCATTGTTTTTCAGAGAATTAGGAAATGCATGAAATCCTTAGGAAAAGAAAGAAGTATTTATAATTGCAATGCTTGGCAATAATTATTCATGTAAATTCCTTTGCAGTACTTTTCTCTCATGAGGGCAGAGTGGTTTCTAGATATTTTCGAATTCATTCGGCAGTGCAGGTGTGCTAGGGGTGGTTAAGAAAGGGTATTTTTATTATGAAAAAGAGTGGTATGGAGGAGAAATCCAAGTCAGAGGAATTTGTGATGGCAATTACCTCAGGTTTTCTGTGGTCCGGTTTAGACCAGTAAGAGTGATAAATGTAACATGCACAATTAACCTGTGCCTTGTGTTTTCATTGGTAAAGGTCTTTCCCTGGACATAACATTCTCACGTGTGTGTGTGTGCTGTCTTTATTTATTCACCTAACTTTACAGGCAGTGACGATGGAGACAGGGTAACAGTCATTGAAAGGGGCTGGAACAAGAGTTTAAGCACTCAACTATTACTGGAAGATGGACAGTTCAAATCTATTCAGAATCACCCTGAACATAAGACCTGGTGATTGACTTCTCAAAGGGTCCAGCTACTGAAAACTCCTTTGTCTTAGTTACCTAGAGCTGCTGTAAGAAATATATCACAAGTGATGCCTCAAATAAACATATTTATTTCCTGTTTAAGATGCTACAACTTCCAAATCATGGGACTCGCCCTTGGGGAAGACTTTGGTTCTTTGTCAACATCTATTTCTTGAGTCCTTGGAGGCCTCTATATGTCTTGGCAACTATCTTACTCCATCTATTTTCTTGCTTGTATGATCTCTTTTGGATCTTAAACGAGATTGACTCAACCCAGGGTACCAAGGTCCATTGGCACAACACAGTCTACAAAGACAAAGTCCTACATTTTCCTCTGGTGAGTGTGACCCAGAGTTTTCAGGGCTTCAAATTGGTACACATGTTGTTTATTCAGAAGGGAAGAAGAATGAAGAAAATGAAAGATGCATGGAAATGATTAGTTCAAGAGATGGCTGGACCACATAAATCTCAGGTCTACCAGTCTGTGACTGGAACTAGATGGTGTCCCAGTTACCACAATGAACTGCTCTGAAAAGGATAGTAGAAAGTCTTGGATAGGAGATCCAAACTTACTGGTTTTGAGTCAATTCAGACTTAGAGCAACCTTATGTGGTAGACTAGAACTCCCCATGTGGGCTTCCAAGACTGTAACTCTTTTTTTTTTTTTTTAAGACTATAACTCTTTATGGGAGTGGAAACCTTCATCCATCTCTAAAGGAGAGGCTAGTGGTTTTGAACTGCTAACTGTGTAGTTAGCAGCTTAATGCACAACCCACATTGCCACTGAAAAAAAATGTAGAATAAAATTCAAAATCATAAAAAGACCAGGTTTACTGGGTGGACAGAGATTGGTGCAATCCCTGAGACTATTACCCTCGATCACACTTTAGGCCTGAAAACAAGCTCATTTCCAAGACTACTTTTCAACTATAGTCAGGCCAATTAGAAGAATAACACTGTCTAAAAGTTAGGTACACCTTAGAATAATCCAGCATCTGAGATAATAATGTAGCATTTACACAAGGATGAAGACTGGAAAGCTTAAAGAAGGAGGAATGGAAGCAGGAGACACAGGAAGAGAGTGATGCAATATTTGGGGGATTGTAATACTTTTGCCATCAATGACAAAGAAATGTGTATGAATGATTGAATGGAAAACTGATCTGCTCTATAAACCTTTATCCAGTTCACAATCAAAGTTAAAAAAATTGACTTAAAATATGTTCTACACTAATTTAATCTCATTAACATAACAAAGTTAATCCATTCCCCAAAGAGTTTATAACTATGGGGCATAGATAGGAGGACTCAATTTAATCCCTATTCTGAATCACATGGGGTCATCGTGAGTTGAAATTGATGTGATAAATACTTTGGGTTAGCCTAGTAGTTAGGGAAGGGCGACTGGAAGCCATGGCCCCATCACTTGTTCAGAGCCCTGTTTTACTCAAGCCCTCCTCCAACTTACAGCAACAGGATGGAAAGAGTACACTGCTTCTCACAAGATTAGTGTGTATCCATATACTGGGTTAGTAAAGCAATATACACATACATAGGAATGGATTCTGAAGCGATCCATCTCAGTGTGATCCAATGAATCAATCCCTTTTATTTAATTGTAATTTTTTAAAACTTTTTTGTGGCATCATTGAATTATTTTAAATTATAAAACATAATTTATTCAAAAAAATTAAGTATGCTTGAAATCACTTGGGTGTGTATATCTCTTTTTTCAACTGTGAATTTTATGAAATCAAAATATAGATAAAATATTTGTGATGAACATTTTGTATCTAAATTTAGACGTGCTGTGAGTATTAAATACATACCAGATTTCCAAGATTTAGTGTGAAAAATATTGTAAAATCTCTCAGTAATAATTTTTGTGTATACTCAAAAGATACTATTTTGGATACATGGCTGAAATAAGACACGTTATTGCAATGAACTTCATCCATCTCTAGAGATGTGGCTAATAGTCAATGTGAAGTTAGACACATAACTTGCACTGTTGTTCTTTTTGACAACATTGCCCTATCCCTCGGTGTCCTTCTCTGTGGGACAGTTAACTCCTTGATATTTTGTAAGTTACAGGCTCGTTATTTTGTGGGACGTCCCTCAATTTCGGTTTGCCTTGTCTCCTTCTACTGAGACGCAAATAAATGATGAAGTGTTGTAGAAATTCACAGAAGTAAGTTCTATCAGGTGGCAGATTTCTTTTTGTCCTATTGTTGACAGGTGATGTTGACTTTGATCACTTGAGAAGCACAGTGGCTGTCAGCTTAGTCCACTGGACTGTATTTTTCTCAATATAAATGATACATATTTTGAGGAAAATACTCTTAGACTATGAAATATGCTACTAAAATTCACCCATTGGTTTAACACTGACGTAAGCTTTTTTGTCTGAACTAATTATCATTATGATGATTCTAGAAGGATTGCTTTCTAATTCTATCTTTTTGTCTACATCTATTTCTATAATGGTTGGCATTCTGTTGTTGTGAGGTTTGTGTGCATCAATGTGGCCATATAGATTTATATCTTATTCAATCGGTTAGTATCATTGTTTACACATATGTTTGCATTCAGTTTATCATAGGAGTCACAAGAGATGGATGTAGGAGCCCTTTCCAACTTGGTGGATATCCTTTGATATACAATAATCATTCTTTGTTTTGTCGAAGTGAATGGAGTGCTGGAGATGGCTTATGCTGCCTTATAAGAAGACCCCATTGCTCAATTTTCAGGAAATGTGTAAGTCACTTGGCATTGTGTTGGTGAAGGGAGTATTTATACCTGGTAATTGGCAAACACAACAATAAGGTTATTTTCTCAGAGAGCCGGTTGTTAGTCATTTAACAGAATATCAATATTTCTTTTACAAAAGGATGCCCTAGGCTCATCTGAAACTCTTCCAGCTACAATTTGGTAGTCATCCATTTTGCCAAAGAGTTTGGTTACCTTTCTCTGGAGAATAGCACTTAGAAATTGTGTTGGTCCGGGGAGACTAGAGGAACAAAATTTCAGAGATACGCATATAGGTATAAGGAAAGGGTTTATATACAAAAGAAATGTGACCCTAAGAAGGCATCCCAACCCAGTCCAGTGCAAAGTCACAAGTCCAATAATAACCCAAATGCCCGAAATCAGTCTATAAAGTCTGCTTCCGACTCAGGAAGTCACAGGACAGTGGGTGCAGAATTCTGGCTCTGGCAGGGGTCTCCCTATGGCTCCTCGCTTCCAGGGCTCAGGTCCATCAACAGTATGCCACTCCAGCTTCAGAGGTCTGTCTTCATCGGAGCAAAGCCATGTGGTCTCTCCACCGGCTACTCCAGCCTCCCAGCCACCACCATTCTGTGTTGCCTGTGGCTCATCATCTCTCAAACTAACTCCCAACAACTGGGGAAGGTAGCTTCTCATCTTCACGAGGGAAATATAGCGAGATTTCCCTGGAGTCTCAGGTGAAAGCCATGCCCACATAGAGGCCTCATCAGCTACTCAATGGCTATCTCCAGATTAACAGGCTAGACTCTACCCCTATATTTCAATCATAAAATTAATATAAGCACATGACTGCCACAGAAATAATGATCTTGAAGTTAAATATCTCTGCTGGGCACTTTGGAGCTAGAAAAAATTTGACATGTTTATATGTGCATAATATATTGTATACAATGTATACATACATACATTGTGTATTGCATATAATAGATGTGTGTAATATATATGATATGTGCAAATGTGTGACTATATTTGAATAAATAGACACTTAAATTTTAAGTAAAAATCTATTTTAGAATTTTAGATTTATAAAATACCCAACTACAGTGTATTTGTCAAAACTAATGTTAGCATTTGTATAAAACGATTAACTAAAGTGTACATTTTATTTGGTTTTCACCCATTTTCCACTGCTGTTCAATCCAGGATATCACATTGCAT
Organism: Nesogale talazaci; assembly: GCA_004026705.1. Taxonomy (NCBI): domain Eukaryota; kingdom Metazoa; phylum Chordata; class Mammalia; order Afrosoricida; family Tenrecidae; genus Nesogale; species Nesogale talazaci. The sequence goes on along the minus strand of PVJH01018563.1, from coordinate 29,767 downwards.
TTATTACACATGCACATGCTCCCACATAAGCACACACACTTACTTTAATGTAACTCTCATCTTAAAGACCATGACTTTATGCCTCTAGTGCTAAGATGACACCATGGGATTTATACTACCACTTACCCTTTCATAGTTAAAACTTTTTTTTATTTCATTGTGATGTACTTATCTCCCATTATCTAAAAAATAGTTGCTTATTGCCTGTGGCAGTCATGTGCTTATGTTAATTTTATGATTCAAATGTAGGGGTGGAGTCTACCCTGTTAATCTGGAGATAGCTATTGTGTAGCCAATGAGGCCTCTATGTGGACGTGGCTTTCTCCTGAGACTTCTGGGAAATCTCGCGATATTTCCCTCATGAAGATGAGACGCCATCTTTCCCAGTTGTTGAGAGTTAGTCTCAGAGGTAATGAATTATGGACAAGATAAGATGGCAGCATCTGAGAAGCGGGAGGAGCCAGTGGAGAGACCACACGGCTTTGCCCTGATGGATCCAGACCTCTGAAGCTGGGGCGGCCACATGGAGCCCTCTGCCAGCGATGAGTTGCTGCTGTTATTGATGGACCCTGAACCCTGGAAGTGAGGAGCCATATGGAGACCCCTGCCAGTGCCGAGATTCTGCACCCACTGACCTGTGACTTCCTAAGTTGGAAGCAGACTTTATAGACTGATTTCAGGCATATGGGTTACTATCGGACTTATGACTTTGAACTGGACTGGGCTCAATGTCCTGTTCCTCTTGTGTATAAACCTTTTCCTTATATCTATATGCATGTCTATGAAATTTGTTCCTCTAGTCTACCCAGACTAACACATTGCCTAGAACCCCTTGTATGTAACTGACCTCCAAACTTCACTGAATTGCTATCCCATCCAATTGCCAACCTCACACAGACACTGAATTTTATTAGGTGTTGGTTGACTTTTGCAGAACTTGTTGATCTTTGCATGGAATTGGAAGGAGGGAAGGAAGGAAGGATAGAAGGAAGGAAGGAAGGAAAAAGGAAGGAAGGAAAGATCTCATTTTCCTTATGTCAATTCCCTATAAATCGCCAATGCCTATCTTGTTGAAAGCAAAGTGCTTAACACAATTCCCTATAGAAAATAAGCCTTCAATAAAAAGGATTTATTATCATTGCTTTTGGTTATATAAATGTTTTCAAGAAATGATTACTTGTCACATAGAAAGTAGAATAGGCAGGGCTATGCAAACAAATGATGTTAAGTTCTTGCCACCGTGGCATGGCTTGGGAAATTATTCTTAGTGTTAGGTGCCATGGAGTTAGCTCTGATCCATAGAGACCCTATGCACAACAGAATGAAACCCTGCCTGGCCCTGTTCCATCCTCACATTGTCCCTATGCCTGAGCCCATTGATGAAGCCACTGTGTTGATCCGTCCCCTCGAGGGCTTTGTGCTTTTTCGCCTCCCCTCCACTTTACCAAACATGATGTCCTTCTCCAGGGGCTGGTCTCTCCTGACAACATGGCCAATTAATGCATAAGAGGAAGTCTTGCCATCCTCGCCTCCAAGGAGCAGCCTGGTCTTATTTCTTCCAACACAGATCACTTTGTCCTTTTAGCAGCCCATGGTACTTTCAATACTCTTCTCCAGCACCACAGTTCAAATGTATTTGGGAAATTAGATATCCATAAAAACAATAATTGCAAGAAAACATTGCTGCAACATTGATCATCTATTCTTCAAAGATACTTTATTAGTTTGGATTCATTAGAAGTTATGCATGCCATCAACTTTTCTCTGCTGTGGCGTTCTTGTTATTTGGGGTTCAGTAGCCTTTGATGTGAATATTTTAAATTGTAGGATGTTAAACAACGCTCCTAACCTCTAGTCCAATTGGCAGTCATGTGCTTATGTTAATTTTATGATTGAAATGTAGGGGTGGAGTCTAGCCTGTTAATCTGGAGCTAGCCATTGAGTAGCCAATGAGGCATCTGTGTGGGCGTGGCTTTCTCCTGAGACTTCTGCGAAATCTCATGATATTTCCCTTGTGAAGATGAGAAGCCATCCTCTCTAGTTGTTGGGAGTTAATTTTCAGAGATGATGAATCACGGACAAGACAAGATGGCAGCGTCTGAGGAGCCAGAGAAGCCACACGGCATTGCCCTATGGAGCCAGACCTCTGAAGCTGGAGAGGCCACATGGAGACGCCTGCCAGCGATGAGCTGCTTCTACCACCACTGGATGCTGTTGATGAACCCTGAGCCCTGGGAACCATGGGGAGACCCCTGTCAGCCCCGGGATTCTACACCCACTAACCTGTGACTTCATGACTCAGAAGGAGACATAGACTAGTTTCGGGCATAGGGGCTAATATCGGACTTATGACTTTGAACTGGACTGGGTTGGGATGCTTTCTCAGTGTTCCATTCCTTTTCTATATAAACCCTTTCCTTATACCCATATACGTGTCTATGAAATTTGTTCCTCTAGTCTACCCGGACTAACATATCCAATGAATGCCAATTACACCCCACCCATCCTACTTGGCACTACCAAAACATATATTCAAAACCAACCAAAGTCACGGCCATTGATCCAATGCCGACTCAGACACACTTGTGAGCTTCTGAGATTTTACCTATTTTCAGGTATAGAAAACCTGTTTTATTCCAACAGAACTGCAGGTGTTTTTGAACTACTCACCTTTCAGCTAGCAGCCCAACATATAACAATTACACCACCAGAACCCAGATATTGCCAAATGTTTCCTGAAGGCAAAATCACTGCTGCCAACCTATGAATACTACTGGAGTCATTTACTGCTCCTGCCTTAAGTAAAATTTTTTACTCACTATGAGAAATATAGTTTGTATTTTGAAAATTTCTTATTAGAGTCATTTCTGCCATTTTTCCAAATAATTGAAAAAAATAAGCTTTATAATTTTTTTAGCTGGATAAAACTAATTCAGTCTAACTTTTGAGCCTTGATTATCAGGGAGTGGTGGATGTATTCTGGCCAAAAAAAAGATTGAATGTCTAATGACTTGACATTTGGGCTAATTCCCAAGTAATAAGTTGAAAGAAGAAACAAACATACATAGACATAGGAGTGGGTTTTGGGTGCACTCTAAAACCCAGGTCCAGTTTAAGAGCAATTAGTTCTTACATCATGGCCCTGCTTGATACTCACCCTTAGGAAGGGAACATAAAGGAGATGGGATTTATAGCAAAATGTGGCAAAGAAATTTAGATGGTCTCGGCTATCAGACAAAATAGCATCTGAGGTCCTAAGGGCTTCTCTCTGAACAAGCAGACATCCATGTGAGATGTCCACAAAGTCCACATGGAGGGAACGCTCCAACATTAGTCACCGAAGGATTGTAATTTATATCATCCGGATTAGTATGAAAGTCTAAAGTCTGAGAATCTGTTTTGCAGAAGGCTATGGCTGACAAGGGGGAACTTACTTCATTGGTGGAAGGAATAAGCCATATAGGAAATAAGCCTCTGGTGAACTCCCTCACCCACAGTTGAGAGTGTGGAGAAAAGAAGTTCCTAAACGCAGTGTATTGGAGAGATGAGCACAGAAAGGCAAAGCAGAAGCCTGGCTTGAACAGTTAAAACTTGCCAGCAGATTCCCCCTAGGATGCAAGCCGGATCTCATCTGGTTTCCAAAATTTTGTGTGTTTGGGGGTTGTGCTATTGTTATTTTGCTGGTCTTTGATTGTACACCTTAGGGGGTATCTCAGAAGTGTTATGTCATTGGGGGTAACCCTCTTGTAGCTGTGGTAAATGTCTTTTTTTTTTTTTGATGTGTGAAAACCAGGACTTAAAAACCTATTAAGTCAGCAATCGTAGAACAAAGGTTTTGGGGGAAGGAGGTTCGAGAGGAGGTGGTGGAGTGAAAGGGTGATAACACTCAAGGGTCTAGATAGCAAAAGAATGTTTGGAAAATGATTGTGATAGTAAATGTACAATTCTGCTGGATGTCATTGAATTATGGAATGATTTGATACATGTATTAATACCAAGCAATGAAAACCACTCCAAAAACACAGTGAGGGAATTGATTCTGACTCCTGGTAACCCTGGAGGACAGACTGAAAGTGCTCCTTAGGCTTGCTGAGGTTGTCAATGCTTGTGGGAACTGACAATCTTATTATCTTCCTCCCTTCAACCAGCTGGTGGATTTCAACTTAGAATCTTTGTTAGCGTCCAGATGCTTAATCCACTTTGTCTCTAAGACTTCTTCTACTGGTCAGTATAGATCCTTGTGAATATGACTTTGGTTCATAAAATATACCTTAAAAGAATTACAAAAGAATTTGCATAAAAGATTTACAGAGGGATCTGTCTTTCAAAGAAATCCAAGCATTACCTTCTAGCCTTTCCTGCCCCACCTCCCAGTTCATATATTTTGCATTCCAGCTAAAAGGACTATTCTTCCTGCAATGGGTATTAGTTGACTAAAAGAGTAGGTATTTATGGACTTTTTTTCTTTAAAGAAGGAGATAAAAAAATTATTACCACATTTTATAAAGGGTTTAATTTTTCAAATCTGGTTTAGAAATTCAGTGGCAGTCTGATGTAGAATTAAGTCAGGATTTTTAGAATCACTCTAATTCTTCCACTAAGGGCCCTTCAAAAATTTCTCACAAAGACCACCAGATAGAGCCAGAATTGCTTCAGGTGTCTGGGTGGCACTGTGAGGTAAAGATTGGGTTACTAACCACAAGGTTGGAGATTCAAATCTATCAGCCATTTGTAGGAGAAAAAGGAGACTTACAACTTCAGAAACATGTTAAGTTACAATCAACTAGGCAGTGAGTACGTTAACTGACTATAAGGACTCCTAATGGCATCGTGCTTAAAGGTCTTAACTGCTAACCAAAAGGGTGGGGATTCAAATTTGCCATCCTCTTTATGGGGAAAAGGATGTGACAGTCTGCTTTAGCAGTGATTTCCAAAAGCAAAACCAATCTCACTGCCATTGCGTAGATTCTGACTCATAACTATCCTACAGAGAAGGGGAAAACTATCTCTCTGGGTTTTTTTTTTAAATCATTTTATTGGGAGTTCATACAACTCTTATCACAATCCATCCATCCATACATTGTATGCCAAGCACATTTGTACATTTGTTTCTTTCATCATTCTCAAAACACTTTCTTTCTATTTAAGCCTCTGGTATCAGCTCCTCATTGTCTCCCTCCCTTCCTGCTCAGCCCTCCCACCACTGGATAATTTATAAATTATTGTGTTAGTCCGGGTAAACTAGAGAAGCACATACATAGACTCGCATATGGATATAAGGAAAAGGTTTATATACAAGAGGAATGGGACATTGAGAAAGTATCCCAGCCCAGTCCAGTTCAAAGTTTTAAGTCCAATATTAGCGATTATGCCCGATATCAGTCTATAAAGTCTCCTTCTGACTCACGAAGTCACAGGCCAGTGGGTGCAGAGTCCCAGTGCCAGCAGGGGTCCCCTCATGGCTCTTCATTTCCAGGACTCAGTGTCCATCAACAGCATCCAGTGGTGGTAGAAGCAACTCAGCGCTGGCAGGGGTCTCCATGTGGGTTCTCCAGCTTCAGAGGTCTGGTTCCATCAGAGTAAGGCCGTGTGGTTTCTCCTCTGGCTCCCTCAGTTCCTCAGGCACTGCCATCTTGTCTTATCCATAATTCATCATCTCTGAGACTAACTCCCAACAACTGAGGAGAAAGTGTCTCATCTCCATGAGAGAAATATCGCGAGATTTCCCAGAAGTCTCAGGAGAAATCCATGCCCATATGGTGGCCTCATTGGCTACTCACTGGCTATCTCCAGATTAACAAGATAGACTCCACCCCAACATCTCAATTATGAAATTAACATAAACACATGACCACCACAATTATTATTATTTTGTTGTATCTTACACTGTCTGATTTCTCCCTCCACCCACTTTTCTATTTTCTATACCCCAGGGAGGAGAATATACGTAGATCCTTATAATTCGCTCCCCTCTTTCTATCATACCTTCCCTCCACCCTCCCAGTATCGCCACTCTCACCACTGGTCCTGAAGGGACAACTTTCCTCTCATTCTTCAATGTTTCCTCCCCACCACTATCATGATCCCAATTCTACCTTACAAATCCAGCTAGACCAGAGGGTGTACACAAGTACAGATAGGAAAAAGGACATAGGGAATCCAGAACAGACTTTAACTCTTTATGGGAGTAGGAAGCCTGATCTTTCTTGCACAGAGTGACTGATGATTCTGAGCAGCTGGCCTTGTGGTCAGCAACTCAGTGCATAATCCTAATGGTTTATAACCTTGAAAATCCTATGCAGCACTTTTGTTGTGTCCTGGAAGGTGACTGTGAACTAAAATTGATTTGTGGGCAATAGTTTTGTTGTGGCTATTTTTAAAATCTCAGTTTATAGTCTCCCTTTTGGAGTTGGAAAGGACACAGCAAATACATACCCAAATGAATTTCATTGATAATAACATAGCAATCTCAAGTTCAACATGAAGCCCTAACTCCTCATAACTGTGAAGATGCCTTGAACTAAAAGTATCTTTAATTTTTACCACCACCTAGAGGGATCTGAGCAGGGCAATAGGGGTCTTGCATCAACAAGGATTTTATGACACTAAGCCTTCTCAGCTGAACCCTGAAGGGGAGTCTTCAGGAAATTCTTCCAGGGTTCTGGTTCTAGTGTGGGAGAGTAAATCCAAATATACCATGTTTTAACATGCCTCTATGATTAGCAGTTGGCTAGACAAGTTGACTCCATCATAGCACGCCTTCCTCTTCATGCTGTTGTTAGGTGTCTTTGAGTTGATTCCTACTCATTGTCACCCTATGTACAAAAGAAGGAAACATGGCCTAGTGTTGTCTCATCCTCACCATTGTTATATGGGAATCCATTTGTGGTAGCTATATAATTGCCAATTTGAAAATTAAGAGCGTAGGGCTGGAGTCTAGTATGTCAATCAGATCATAGCCAATGAGGCTTCTGAAAATTCTGGGAAATGTGGGACTTCCTTCTTGGAGGTGGGAGACATAGCAGTTGACAAGACACATGGACCCACCCTGATGCAGCCCTGGGTGCTGGAGAAGCCATGCAGAGACCCCTGCCAGCACTGAGGTGTTTCCAGCACCAGGGGATCCAAAGATTTTCTACTTACTGGTCTGTGATCTACATTTGGCATCATTGCATGTGTTTCATGAGTTGGAAGAGGACTTTATAGATTGCTGTCAAACATATGGGCTAATATCAGACTCATGGGCTTGATCTGGACTGGACTAGGATGTTTTCTCAATGTTCAATTGTTCTTGTTTGTAAACCTTTCCTATATACATGTGTGTCCATGGATTTGCTTCTCGAGTCTACCGAGACTAACACACCATTGTTGTGACCACAGTGTCAGCCCATCCTGTTCAGCCCCTCTGTTGGGCAAGGTATGGTATCTTTCTCCAGGGATGGCTTCTCCTGACAACATGTTCAAAGTCCATAAGACCAAGACTTACCATCCTTGCCTTTAAAGAAACATTCTGGCCAAATTTCTTGCAAGACAGATTTATTTTTTCTTTCGGCAATCCATTCTTTACCTGCAGCATTGTTCAAGCCCATCTATTCTTCAGAGGCCATCCTTATTCAATGTCCAACTTTCAATGTATATGAGGTGATTGAAAATACCCTGACTTGGGCCGGTCATACCTGAGTCCTCAAAGTAATCTCCTTATTTTCAACACTTTAATAGAGGTCTTGTGTAGCAGATTTACCCAATGCATTGTGTCGTTTGAACTTTTGACTGATGCTTCCGTAAGCATTGTTGTGCAGCCAAGCCAGACAAAATCCCTGAAAACTTCAATCTTTTCTCCTTTTATTGTGATATTACCTATTGTCCAATTGTGAGGATGTTTGTTTTCTTTACATTGAGTTGTAATCCACACTGAAGGGTGCAATCTTTCATCAGCCTTCAAATCTTCCTCACTTTCGGCCAGGCTTTTAAAAAAAGGTCCAATAAAAGCAGTCGCTTATGAGGGGAGCTGAACAGTTAACACAGAAGGTTATGGTGACATTTTTGGGGGCAGGGGAATTCTAAGGATTAATCTTGATAGATTGTCTCAGGCAACACAGGGTTTATGAGGAAGAAGATTTTAGAAAATTGAAAACTGCACTCATTGAAAAAAAGGCGAGGAAAATTGCACTAAGGAATTTTTCCATCATGAAAAAAACATTTGAGTGTAGCAAGGTCTGTCCTGTTGTGGTGGTGGTTTTAGGAGCCATCAAGTCAGTTCCAACCCACAGTGACCTTATGGACAACAGAACAAAACATAGCATGGTCCTGGCTCATCCTCACAGTCATTTCTACACTAGAGCCCATTGTTAGAGCCATTATATTCCTCCATCGCCTGGAAGACCTTCCTCTCCTTTGCTGCCCCATGCTTCACCTTCTCTGGGACCTGGTCTTTCCTGACAACATGTCTAAAGTCTGTCAGAAGAAATCTCCCCACCTTTGCCCCTCAGGAATATCTGGCTGTATTTCTTCAAAGACTGATGTGATTATCCTTTTAGCAGTCCATGGTACTTTGAATATTCTTCTCCAGCACCACAATCCAATGCATTCATTCCTTTTCAGTCAACTGTAGTCAATGCCCATTGTTCAGATTCATATGAGGCAAGGGGAAATACCATGATTTGGTTCAGGTGCCCCTTAGTCCTCAAAGTAACCTTCTTGCTTTTCAAGCCTCTGAAGAAGTCTTGTGCAGCAGCATTACCCGATGTAATGTGTTGCTTCCATGATTGAATTTTCTGCCAATTTATCGTACTGTGGTGGCTTGTGTGTTGCTGTGATGCTGGAAGCTATGTCACTGGTATTTCAAATGCCAACAGGGTCACCCAACATGAACTGGTTTCAATGGAGCTTTCAGACTAAGAAAAGACAATGAAGACAGAATTGGCTGCCCCATTCAGAGGGAGTAGTTGCTTAGTTGCTGAAAATCTTATGCAGAGCTTCAAAACCTTGTGAGGACTGCCCTATTATAATTTAATTGGGAACCCTTACCTCATCCACTCTACCGCCCCAAACTTGCCCTTTCCAGCTCTTTTTTGTACCCAAACTCACAGGAACAGGATCTGTGTATCTTGAGGATGGCCCCATTACTGTTTGATTTGGTGTAAATCTAAGAGTGCAAAATTCTTCAGGGAATGTGTAGAAAGATGAAAAGAAAGACTTCAAAAATATATATATAGCCGAGGTGGAGGCTGTATCAAGAAGAAGGTGATACCAAGAAACAATAACTTCACATTTAGAATTTTTGTTTAACAAAGATTTATATGGATTTGTAGCAATGCTTTTTGACATACCGCTGTACAAATAGCAACATCTGCTACATTGACATTATGGGCACTGTTCTACATTGTTACTGTAGAGGTTCTGGTTGTCAGTGAAATTCAGTCTAAGGAGAACCATTTGGCTTAAGAACTGAAGGCAAACTGGCATTGATGGATGGCATTTGTGTCCATTAAAGGGCTTTTGGAACAACAGGGGCACCACTTATGGACTCTGCTTTTAGAAATAGTGTCTTCCAACCAGAAATTCCCAAAGATTGATTTTGGTTTTCTAAGTTTAACCTGGTAAGTCCCTCAGCCGACTCCTGTCACCACATCCCACTTCTTCAACCCAGCAGCCTAACTGATGGCACCCCCTTTGTCTCTTGGTCCCACTCTCCCTGCAGCTGCCCTCAAGAGGCGGTGAAAAAAGGAAAAATCGCCCTCATCAAGAAACGAAACACTTCGGGATGGGTTTCCTGAACTCCGCTACAAAAGGGATCATGATTCTTTCTCAGGGTACTTATTGACATTCATCGAGGAGCATATAGTTTATTCTAGCTTGAGTTGGTGGTGTGGCATCTATATTTAATTCCACAAGCTGTCGGGCAACTCATATATTTACAAACACAGTTCCGGAAACAATGTGTTTGCTGCTCACAGCTGCATCTGTAACATCCCAGGAGCTCAGTGCTGTTTGGCACCGCTCAGGGCATTCTGATTTTAGACTCTGGCCGGTGCCAGACCTCAAACAGGGCAGCGCTTGTGCGAAAAGTTCAGATTCAGTGACAGATCTGGCCGAAAGCCACAAACAAGAGTCACACTGAGGACTGAGGGTCAGAATGGCGAGTTTCCTGTCAGCCCCACCTCAGAGCTGCAGCCTGCACAGTGATGAATAATTTCTCTGTGACTGGCTCAGGCTCATTGGAGCTCCTGAGACCTGAGAAAATGCTGAAGGTGTGGCATGCAAGCTGGCGATTCAGCAGTGGACACTCGGCTGGTAGACAAGAGGCAGGGACTGAAAGGGATAGAGGTCCAACTGGAGATGAGGAGGGTGGAGTAAATGAGCAAGCCAGCCTTGGGAGCTGGACCCAGTTAGTCCACATGCCCGGGGCAGAGCCCAAATGGCAGGATGCCTGGAAACTTGATAACAGGAGCTTCTCACTATGGGTCCAGAATACATGAAGAGGAAGCTGTGGTGAGGGAGCAGCGCTGAATCAGCCAATGGTCTGGGATTTCTGGGAAGTGTGCCTCCCAACAAAGGTCGAAGAAGGGTCATCGTGGAGGAACTCTGAAACCAGTGGGGATTCAAGCTTTTACAACTGAACTTGGAACACTGAGGTTGAGTAGAATGGAAGGAAAGGGGGATTTGGGCACAGACTCAATCGAGTTTGGGGAGGTGGGAGAGAGCCCTGTGACCCAGGGGTAGGCAGGGAACCAGCAGTTGGGAGTTTCTCACTCGGACTTGGGTGTGGAAAGCGTTTCTTAGTTTACCATTTTGAAAATAGCCAAAGTGAAATATAATTGTCTCCTCATGAAGCCAGGCTGGCAAACCCTATAAACAGGGACTGCACAGCTTTGCAAAGAACAGGAGGCCTTATTTAAACCAGGAATATTGCTTGAGGTGAATGTTGCTTTTATACTGTACCCTTGCAGACTTTTCTACAGTCTGTCCCCATGTCTTTCATGAGAGGCATCTACAGGGATTTCAGGTAACCTCCTGTGGCTACAGCTCCCTTACCAGGGTACGTCATGGACCTTACATTTACAAGCCACTTATTGGCACTTTCTTGAGTTTTTGCCTCTGTAAAATGATCATAGTAACAGCAAGCTCACCGTGCTTTATGAGAAACCTATGACTGAAATCACAGCGATTGTGGAGAGCAGTGTGTGGCTCACGGTAACCAAAAGAAAACCCTAATAGGTAGTAGGGATGGTAGCAGCTCGGCGATTCATGGAGCTTGGATTTATCAAAGAATGTCAATTTACAGCACAGGCACATGAAGTATCTAGAGGCGGACAGAGTGTTATAGAGAGAGTCATGTTCAAGTCTTGCTGCTGCCTTTTACCAGTGAGTGTTCGGACCCCAAAGAAGTCATTGCTTTTCTGTGGCTCTGGACTTCCTCAGCTATTATGTGTTGCGAAAGGGGCTAGATGACAGATTGTCAACCGGATAGATGTATCAAAATCTCCTGGGGGTTTCCTGAACACACCAAGATGTGCCTCAAGCCCCATAATCAGTCATTTTCCCACACTGTCCCACATATACGTACACGCACCCTTGAAGCACACTCCTGGACGCTGAGAGGAGTGGAACCAGATCATCTTAGCATTCCCCACTTTCACATCCTAGTTCTGTAAAGGGATCAGGTGCAGATTAACTAGGGACCAAAAGCTGTAGGAAGGTCATAAAGGAAAAGGAAGGAAGGGGCAGGGGGCATTTATCATCAAGTCAATACCAACACCGGGTGTCCTTTTATGTGGCTGAGTAGAGTGCTGTGCTCCGTGGGGTGGATCTTCATGGGCTGACATTTCAGTAGAAGCTCAGGCCTTTCTTCTGAGCCGCAGTCATTTTTCCTACAGTGGCGAATTCAACCTTTTTGTTAACAACTGAGTATGTGAACCATTTCTGCTCTGGGACAGAAGAGTCACCCCAGAAACCAACACAGAACCTAGTTTTGAAAGGCTTCTTGGAGGACATTTTGAATTTCCCTATAATAGAGAACACACTCACGAGTGCATCATTTTTTAAGAGTTTTACAAATATTAGGGGCTTACTTTCTTCAGCCCCATGAAGTAGTATTATTGTGATTAGCCTATTTTTTTTTTCAAAAACAGACGGAGCAACCTAAGGATTTCCCTCACCCCCAAAATGAATTACGTTAAATCAAGTGATGAAACCAACCTTAGAAGCCCATGCTCACCACCATCCTCTTAGGAACAGTTGGTGGGGATTTTCAGCACCTGGGTAGAATCCTTACCTCCAAGGTGTTGGAGTTTCTTAAGGATGGAAACGGTCTTCAGGAAAGTTGATCTGCATCAATGATGCCACTTAGTGTGGCAGCTCATGGGGTCACACACCAATGGATTTCCTCCTGTAGCTGGAACACACAGAACCCTTAATAATGTTAGTCTTAATCATAGAACGACCAAAAGAAAAACCTCCAAAAAACTACCATCCAGTCAATTTCAAGTCCTAGCAACCCTGCAAGATAGGGTAGAACAATCTCTGGTGAATTTCGGAGACGAAGTCTTTATGCGAGTAGAAAGTCTGCCTTTCTTCTGAAGAGCAGCTGGTGGGTTTCAAACTACTGACCTTGCAGTTAGTAGCCCAACACATAACCACTATGCCACCAGGGATCCAGTCATAGAATATGCAGTGATAAACATAGCCTCAAATTGCTTACAAATTGTCTTATAAAATCTTTCTGCATTGAATTTCGTTATTAGTTATAGCACTATTAGCAACTGAGTGGAAGCCGTTTAACATTTTTTTCCTCCTATTGCTTTCTAACTATTTCATTCTCAAAAAAAAAAAGTTACTGATATAGGTTCATGGAAACTACTTAACACAATATTGTAGCTAAAACACCAGAAACGGTGCCAAGATGGGCGGTTATAAAAACACAAGCAGCAGCAAACACTGCTGTTTGCAGAATGTGCAGAGGGAGCCAAGAGGCTCTGAGCATCGCTGTGATTGAGAAATACAGAGAACTCTGACCAGAGGGTAGTAGGAGGTTCCAAAAGAAAATTAGCAAAACGTTTTAGCCTTAACGGCATATCGAATGGTATAAATAGGACCTTAAAAAAGATTTTGTCGTTGTTATCACTACTAACTACAAGAATATTTTTATTAAAAATTATAAATATCTGCTGAACACCACACAGATATTGTCTAGACCGTTATTTTGGTGTCACTCCCCTCCCCCAACAGTGTCACACAGTGGAGTCTGTACTCTGGGCACACACCTCATGACACCAGTGATCTGTATGAAGATCAGGTTTTAAAGGCTCTGAAATGTGAATCTTCTCAGTGAGAGGTTTTCTTTGATTGGCAGTGCCTCTTCAGTCTGCGCAAGACCTCGTGACCTGATGGGAGGCTCCAGAGCACAGGGTGACACTGGTCTGCCCACTCTGACCCTGGCTTGATTGTGTGGGGCCCAGTGAAATCCTGTCAGTTACCTTGTCTCTTCAAGGAAAGTGCCAAGGACACCCAGCGGGCAAATATGAACCCTCAGTAACTGACAGATGAATCCGTCCTTGGTAAGTGACGGGTTGGTTATCACACAGCAGAAACCTTTGGGATGGAGCCTACAAGGTCGAATGTCACTAAAACTGTAGATGTGTGCAGCTGAGTGTGTGCTTCTTTCTTGATACTCATTGAAGGGTCCTCTAGGCCTATGTTTTGTTCTTGTCCTTCATCTTGTTGTAGTCTTGGTGCAAGGAAGCTGCTTCATGACGGATGCACTGGCTGGTGGACAGAGTGTGAGTGGGTGAGGAGGATGGAGAAAGATTGCCTGGGTTTCACTTCTTCAGTTTCCTTGTGGAATGTCCTCTCCGCATCCCTTTACCTTGCCAAGCCTTCTCACTCAGGAACTTTTGGTGAATGTAGGGACATTAGCAAAATTGTCATGAAGAACAAGAGTTTCCATGAGCTGGTATTGAACAGCAACAATGATGATGTGTTCCTCCCTTTGCATAAATCCTTCTGGTCACCTCATTTTAGGCAGTAAGAATAGCCCTATGCCTCACAAATCGTCTGCTGTTTAGCTGTAGGGACAGGCATTCAAGGAGCTCTCCAATTCTGTGCTAGGCCTGAGAGTGATGGTATCAGAGAACCTTCAGAGGGCGGTGGCAGTAAAGGCAGCAGTCCTTCCTGGGTTCAAATGCAGAGTGTTAGGAGCTGCTGAAGCTGTACAAGATGCAACTAAGGATGAAAATGCCATCGTTACTCTCTATTGAGGTTGGGAGATCATTCCAGTGGGAAGAGATAGTAAGCGTTATTGATTTCAGCTGATAGCACTCCCACATCTAATCTTGCCCTTGAGAAGTCTGTATTGCAGAATCTCCCCATATATTCTCCTTTGCTTTCCAGTAAAAAAACTAAAACAAAAACAGGAGACTTTTTGATGAAGATGTTGTGGGTGATGAGAACAAATAACACTTCCCTTGAATTCTTTTTTAATCAACAACACCCTCAGATTTATTCAAGAAAACATCTCCTCAAAAGAGTTGGCCAATTAAACACTCAAATGGCTTGAAAACTTATTTAATGTCACTGCCTAATCACTTTATTAAATGTCACTGCTTCAGCGGGCAGGGATTTCTGCTTCATACTTCACTTCCCTTATGCTTCACTCACTGTCTAAAACACAGCGCTTCCTTCAAAAACCTTCATGCTTCTTTCCTTTTGTATGTGTCCCTTCTGTTTATATATAACAATGGACTGCCATGGGCAGGACTGTGGGGATCACTTTACATTTTAAGTCATTTTGCTAATAACTTAAGTGAGGCTATCTGAGGGCAAATGATTTGTCCAAGGCCACCAATTTGTGAATGGAAACGGGGGCATTATTTTGATTGTTAAAAATAACACAGGTAGTGCAATGCAGGGCATAGAGCACAGGATCTAGAATAGGTAGACCTACATTGACCAATGGAATGAAAGACTTTTGTCAAACCACCTGCCCGTTATTTTCATCTGTATTTGAATGTTCTCATTAGCTCAAAGGGGGACATGAATGTGAGAGAGGAAGATAGAGTCTAATTTTATTATCTTTCCATCCTTCCTAAGCAGTCACTGCTACACAAATCCTTTATATTGACATCTATTGATGATGATGGCTGGGAATATTAAAAACTTTGTTAATCATCCTTACTATTCCACCCTTTCTCCCTGGAATTGCAACCATTGCGGTTGCTGCTATAGTAAACTACCAGCCAGTTGGCCCTGAGCCATGGTGACTCCATACACTGCAACACAAAATGCACCTGGTCTTGTGTCAAGCCTACCGTGGGTTATGGATATGACCATTGTGATGCATAGCCTTATCGGAGGAAGGCTAGCCTCTGATATATACATCATGGGTTGTATAGTGACAATTAGTATTTATTATAGTAAAGGTATAGAGAACATGAGACAAAGAGGAATCATAAGAGTCAGACATATTTCACATCATGGTAGAATGCTCACCTCAGCCCCGTCTGGTGGGCCACATGGAGAGATAGAGAGTGGGGGAAGGGATTACATGAGGGAGAAGGTCCTAGAGTGTCTGGTGCTGATGGCAGGGGAAGAGCAGTGCAAGAGAGGCAGAAGAGAGGGGGCAGAACTTACTGTGTTCAAGCCTTATATACACTTTGGGGCCCTGCAAGGCCCTTAATTATAGGTAAGGACATATGTCACAGTAAAGAGTTGTACCACCATAAGAAGGTGATGAGTTAGGGGCATACACATAACCCGAAGGGGAGGAACAAGTGACAAGAAGGGCAGGCACTTAGACTCAATAAAGCTAAAGCTGATCATCCTTGGGAGGGCTTGGCCTTTGTCTCCTACAAGTACTCTATTGGTATGCTCATCAGAAGGGAGTGGACCTACTTAGGGTGGGCCAGGCCATACTGATTTGATGGATAGCCAATAACCCTTAGGAAGAATAGCTCCTGACCTACTTTCATTGACCTCTAGTCATATTCCACATGAAGCAAACAGCTTAAGTTTGGCATATGTTGGGGGAGATAACCTGGGAGAAATCTTTCTGATTCCCACATAGCTCTGCCATTGTTTGATATTTAGAAGTAGAACTAGGCCTTTTCCTTATCTACCTTAGCCTGGAAGTTCCATTGGAGCCCGTTGAGCATCATGGTAACATGCAAGCCTCCACTGACAAGACAGCTGGTGACCAAACATGCAGTGTGTTGAACAAACCCGTGTCTCCCACAAGGAAAAGTGAGATTTCTACCACGGAACCAGCTCTGCCTCCGGGCTATATGCCTACACTAGCCTTAGACTATGCTCTTTCAACCTATAACCCATGCTCTGCAATACTTTACAGTGATAAAAATCCCCCCTTTCTCTCTTACTTAGCCTGGTTCAATCCATAGGAAGCCTATGCTCCAAATCCTAACTTCTCTGTCCTCAGACATGCTCAGCAGAGAGAAGAGCTGAGAACAATGAGAGTCCTCAGCTGTCAAGAAACTGAGTGATAAGAGTTGTATGAGGCCCCCATAAAGTGATTTAATAAATTAAAAAAGAAGCTGAGCGAGAGAGGGAAGGTTCTCATGAGTCTTCCCCCTTTAGGTAACTGCAAATTCTGGCTTATCATGTGACTGCCTCTAATCTCCCAGTATCTCTGCTGGTGAAATTGTGACCCATTTCATTCATGACTGAAAGAACAAATTTGAGCTAATGTAGAAAGCTCATGATGTGAATCCATTCTACCTTTGTTCCAATGGTAATTTATTAGTAGCGGAGCTCAAAAAATGTATTTTTCTATATGCATCAAGTGAATAAACCTCTTTGAATTTTATGAGAAAAATCATCCCTTTCTTTCCCCCTCTCCAACAAAGTTATCTTAGCTATTATTTTAATCTATCTACATTTATTCCTCCTCTATTGACTGTTTCTTTATCTGACAGCTCACATCTATAAGAATAGCTGAAAATCTGCTGACTTACCATTTTCCATGTTACTGATGTCCATCTGCCAGGAAGGGAGGCTGAGGTGCAAGGCAAGCGTAATTCTGGCTGTGAAGGTGAAGGTGATGCAGTAACTTGGCCAAACCATGTTTCACTCTTGCTGGTTTGGCAGTCATAGACCATGGAAGTTGGCACTTAGACGATGGCGTAGGCATCCTCCACTGGGTGATCTTTGGTGGGTCTTCTTCATTTTCACAGGATGCTGATATGTACTTAATGACCTGGTCTTTGAAACTTAACAACCTTCAGTAACCGAGATGTGGGTATATCAATGTGTAACACAGAGGTTTACTTACAGAGTCAAGTTCAGGACCAGAAGGCATTGTTTTATTCTGTTGACTCTTAATGGTACCACCAGAAATTGTGAACATTAAGACAGCTAAAATTTACGGGACAGGTTGCTGTTACAGAATTTCTAGTGATAGATAGTATTTTGTGCAGTATAAGCAGGAAATGACCCAAAGCTGTTACCCTTAAAAAGTCTGATTTTTACACAGCTGTCGGTGAAGCAATTATTTTATCTTTCTTTCACTTTTTTTTTAAAGAGGCGAAGGAACATATTCTAGAAATTTTATTTTTAAAGAAAGTTTTGAAACTCGTTTGAAACTCCTTTCTCTTTAAAAGAGATTTTTTTAGTCAAAGTGTCTTCAGATCCTGAGTAAAACCAATGAAGCAGAAACTATATTATTCCAAGGCCAGGTTTTTTAGAGGAGCCGTCAGCACTGAATTCAGGCGTTCTTGCTGTGCTCAGCAGACTTGGCCCGGCAATCAAAGCCATTTGATTCAAATGCTGATACTCCTATAACCAGGGAGGTTCCAGAACATTGTGAGCGCTGAAAAAAGCATAATTACAAACAAAGAATGACAAGAAGCACACGTTGACTTTATAGAGCGCATTTCTTTCTCAGTGCAGCCAGCACTGCTTTTTGCACACAGAGACGTTCCTCCAGCATCACAAAGAAAGCTCTGGGTTTGCAGGTGAGGCAGTTGCTGTGAATACATTAAAGTTCAGGACCCCAAGCCACCACGAGGTTAAATGGCTGACACAGACTTACAAAGGCACGTGTACTTGCATGAAATCGATTGATCAGCTGGTTTCGAAAGATTCTGTGTGAGGTTAAGGAGCCCTGACAGTCATTACCATATTTTTTGGACCATAAGACACACTAAGTTTTTAGAGCAGGAAAAGAAGGAAAAAAAATTCTGAACTAAGTAGTACCAGTATACTAAAATATTTATTAAAATGAAGCACAGTGTGGTACTGTTTAACAGCATATACTCAACAGTGGTGTTAAGAACCATCATCACTTTCATTAACAAATGAGAAGAGTCGTGCACTGTGCACCAATCATGTGACCTGACTGACATCAAGACTCCAGAAGGTAGGACTTCCCCCAAACCCACAGCAATCCACAGCATGCCAACAGCAGCAGACAGTAAGTAGACACATAGGATTATAAACAGATGTTCTGGGGTACCACACCTTTGGACCATAAGACGCTCCCTCATTTCCCCCCCCCCCACTTTGGGGGGGGGGGGAAACTGCTTCTTATGGTCTGACAAATATGGTAGGTGTTGGTCTGCTAACAGGAAGGTTAGTCTTTCAAATCCCCCCAGCGACTCATGGGAGAAGATGAGGCGGTCTGCCCCTGCAAAGGTTTACACCCTCAGAAACCCAAAGAGTTGGACTCAACTTGATGGCAGTGGGTCTGCTTTGCTTTTTTGGTTGCTGTTGGTTTTAGGTGTGAGGAGCCCTTGTGGCACAATGGATTGAGCAATGGGCTGTGAAACCAAAAGGCTCACCTCTCAAACCCACAGCCCCTCAGAGGGAGGAAGCAGAGGTAATCTGCTTCTGAAGAGATTTCCAACCTTGAAAATTGGAGGGAACAAATCTCCTCTTTCCTGTAGGGTCAGTTTTGAGTTAGAATTGACTTGACTGTGGATTGTGAGGTGCTGGAATTACAAAAGCAAAGGTGGACTCTCTGTTCTCAAGGGTTTTATAATCTGGGGAGGGGGAGTGGTGGTGGTGTGGCTTGAAGGAGTTAGAGCATCAAGACCCAGCCCATATCCTCCCCAACACACACAGAGAAGAAAGACACCTTTCTTTCAGTCAGGTCTTAGGGAGGGTGAGAAAAGAGCATCACCATCTTTTATGTGTCAGTACTAGCTTTTACTGCTGTGTAGCATGGTTCCACTAACTTGGCAGCTTCCAACAACACACCTGCTCTGCTCACTTGACTGGGATGAAGGTGTTGGCTAGGGACACTCTTCTCTTCTAGGGCCTGGATCTGGGTCCAAGCTCATGCTTTAGTTCACAGACATTCATTTGGTTGAGGTTGAATTACGGTGCTTCTCATTTCCTTGTTGGTTCTTGGCAGGTGATTGCTTTCTGCTCCTAGAGGCCTTTGGCAGTTCCTGAACTTGAGGACCAGTCATAGACTGGTCATCAGCAGTTTGCAGAATGATGAGTTCCTTTTTCTCTAGGCCAACGGGCACTTGCCTCTGTGATGTTGCACTATCTTCGAGATCTCATCTGATTAGATCAGGCACAATCAAGATGGACTCTAGATCAAATTGTTAGAAAGCTGATCATAGACAAGATATTCTGTCATATTCTTAAGTCTGGCTCACACTCACTGAAGGCATTTATACAGTGTGTGTGCCTCTGAGCATGGGAATTTTTGGTTGATTTAGCATTCTTCTTCCACAATGTTCTTTCACTCAGATAAGGCTTTTGTACCATGGGTTACATGTTGGTCTGTTAGCGAGAAGATCATCAATTCAAACCCACTAGGCTTTCCTTCAGAGAAAGATGAGGCTTCCTATTCCCATAAAGATTTTCAGTTTTATAAACGGACAGAGGGCAGCTTTATTCTGTCCCATAAAGTGGTTATGAGTTGGAATAGACTTTATGACTTTTGAGGGATTTTTTTGGGGGGGCGGGGGCAGGTGGATAGAGGGGTGGAGTTTGTTGTAATCTTCGTCTCCAAAATGTACATTCTCTCTTCCCTTGTATTAATATATCCTTATGATATTGAGTGATATTTTGTTAAGTTAGTTTATCATTCATGACAGAATCTCAGGTGATTTAATGCTTTTGGATTGTCAAAGCTTGGCCACCTTGTCGATGAATTGATTCCAGTTCATAGAGATGCTGCTATTGGACACCCACCAGGTATCCAAGGCTGTACATCTGTGCAGAAACAAGCTGTCACTTCTTTGTCCCATGGAATGGCTGGCTTGAACCTCTGAGCTTTTGGTTGACAGTTGAGGGCTTAATTACTATGTCACCAGGGCTTCTCTGTGGTATGTGGGAGTCCTCCTTTGTGTCTCTTAAATAACTGAATACATGAATGATTGAATGAGAAATATTTTGGGCATCCTCATCAGATCACATCCATATTAAAAAGTGCCTACCCCTCATCCCTTGGTAAAGCTGATTCTTCTTTTAGTTTCAAACACTCCCCCTCCCTCCTGATTGAAAAGTAATGCATAGTCAAGTATAAAACACTTGACAATTTTCTTCTATGTTTTTAATTTAACTTTTTAATCCATCTAGAACTAATTTCCCCAAATGATGTATAAAATATTCCATCCTTTCCCCAGTTCGTCTATCATGCTTCCACCTCTACCCCTATATGCTAAGTTCTTTTGTGAAACCAGGCTTATTTCCAAGCTATCCATTCTATTTCATTGATCAGTCTGTCC
Source organism: Nesogale talazaci (assembly GCA_004026705.1). Classification (NCBI taxonomy): domain Eukaryota; kingdom Metazoa; phylum Chordata; class Mammalia; order Afrosoricida; family Tenrecidae; genus Nesogale; species Nesogale talazaci. The sequence continues at coordinate 9,074 of PVJH01018563.1, read as the reverse complement.
TTTTGTGTGCCAGTATCACCTATTTTAATTATTAGAAATGTAATAATATGTTTTAAGATCTTGTAGGGCAGGTGCTGCATCATTATTCTGCTTTCTGCTTCTCTCCCAACCAGTTCATTAAGGGAGAGTGTCTCCTGCTGCCTCTTCTGGTGCCTTAGGCAGCAAAAGTGTCCTTTGGCAAGGTCTGGAAGGATGGAGTCAGAGCAGAGTCCACATTCTACCACTGCCTCTTCCTAGACCTAGATGCACTCCTCTGAGTCCCGATACATTGTAAACATACGGTGGTAATGTCTATGACAAACTTAGGGCAATTAACAGGGGTAGCTTCTAAGACTCACCTAGCTAACAGTAGGTGATCGATACTTCTTCACGGTCATGTAGGAGTGATTCTGAGGGCCAGGAAGCTCATGCTTTGGCTTTCCCACCTGAGGAGCACCAGCCGCAACTCTTTTTTATTTCATTTCTCTTTTTTATTTAAAAAATCATTTTATTGAGGACTCTTACAACTCTTGTCATAATCCACACATTGCATACAACAGGCAAATTTGTAACATATGTACATTTTTACATTTACTTCTCTATTGAGCCCTTTCCTCTTTATTTCTCCCCCATCCCCCACCCCCACAACCCCTTGATAGATTGTACATTGTTCTTATTTTCATCTCTCACACCCACCACTGTCTCCCATCTCCTATGGTTTCTGGTGTTCCTCCCCCCTAGAAAGGAGTGTATGGTACAGTTATGCGTCCATCATTGTGGATTCCACCTTTCTATCTTCTTTTCCCCCTCTTTCCCCTACCCTTCTGATATCACTATTCCCACTCCTATTCCTGGATTCTGTGTGTCGTGAGCTCCCATCTTTTATCTACACCTCTGTACATATTCTGGTCTAGTCTGAATTGAGAAGCAGCACTGGGGTCATAGTAGTGGGGGGTGAGCAAGTCTCAAAGAACCAAAGGAATGTAATATGTTTGATTGATGCTTTACTGAACCCTCGTTGACTCATCCCTTCCCAGTGACCCCTCTGTTGGGGAATTTTCCATTGTCAACAGATGGGCTTTGTTTCTTTTTAAAACATTTTACTGAGGGCTATTACAGCTCCTATAACAACCCATCCATCAATTGTATCAAGCACCCTCAAGGTTGGCCAAAGGCTGAGAGATATGGGCTTCACTACATTTATAGACTGGTTTTTAAAAACATCAAGGACTCAATGGAAAATAAATGTCTAGAAAATAGTGATGGCAACATATATACAAAGGTTCTTGTTTTCTCTTGTCCCTTGTCATTACCAGGCCCAGCATTCCGTTTCAGGAATGTGTCTCTGTTGATAACACGCTCAAAGCTCAGGAGAGGAAATCGCATCATCCTCACTTCTAAGGTCCCTCCTGGCTGTACTTCTTCCACGACAGTTCAGTTTTTCACCGGCAAAGTAATCCAAATGCATTGATTCTCCTTCAGCTTTCCTCATCCAATGTTCAACTTTCACATGCATATGAGGCGACAGAAAACATTATGACTTTAGTGTAGGTGCACTTTAGTCTTCAATGTCACATCCTTGCTTTTCCACACTTTATAGAGGTCTCGTTCAGCCGATCTATGCAGTACAAAGTGTGGTTTGATGTCTTGACTACTACTTCTATATGCACTGATTGTGGATCCAAGCAAGATGAAATCCTTTACTTTTGTCTTTTTTTTTTTCCCCTTTCTGTTTATCATGAAGTTACCTATTGGCTCATTTGTGAAATGGACTCAAATGTTTTGGCTGGCAGTTGGCTGTGTTAACCATGTGCACCACCCTTGGGAGCTGTGAGGGGCTTCAGGTGCTATATAGTCAGGCCTCTCTATTTTTGAAGAAACTAAACTCTGTTAATAAGGGAAGGGACTTGCCCAAGGATACTCAGCTGAGTCCTGGTGGCATAAGTGGTTGAGTGTGAGACCGTGGCCTGAGGACTTGGCGGTTCAAATCCAGTGGCGGCCTTCAGGAGCAGCGCTGGGTAGCTCCCACGACCCCCCAGAGGGCAGTGATGGCCCCCCCCCCAAAAAAAAAAAAGAAAAGGGACTTTACTACTTCTTTGCTCACCTGAGATATGGGGTCACTATTTAAATTAAGCTTCCAGAAGCATCACACAGTCTAGGAGAGTATTTATGAAACATATTGAACATTTGAGAAGTCCTGTTGAGCAAGTAAGCTATGCTGCACTTCTAATCACAAGGTTGACAGTTCAAACCCACCAGCCCCTCCTCTGTGGGTTAAAGATAAAGCTGTGTGTTCCTTAGAGGCTTATAAGCTCAGAAACCAAACGGAGGCTTTTCTATTGTGTACCCTGGAGTATATCAGAGTTAGATCAACTTCATGGCACTAGTTTTGTTGCTGGTGTTTGCATTGGATATGTTGAGAGAGGAAGAAAGATGGGGGTGAAGCGTAACTTGGATAAGAGATCATGGCAGAGTTCAGAGTCAGCTCACCTGATTTCAAATTCCAGTTTTACCACTTTCCAGCAGTGTGAACGTGAACAGCATTCTTCTCTTGGTAAGCCTACCACTTCTCCTCAGTAAAGTGATGATACTGGGACTTGCTCATGGGACAGTTCTATGAATTAGAAGAGATGGTAGCCATACACTGCCTACTTCATTGCCCAGAACCAGGCGTCTTCCTGGGATAAAGGACTTCTAGAATGGGCACTTGGTAAGCTTACAGATGAAAAGTTGATGGTTTGGGCCCCTCCAGAGACACCTGAGGAGCGTGGCTTCCTAAAGAGCACTGCCTTGAAACCCCTCAGGGCCCAGACTCTTCCTGGTAGATGGTGACAGACCTGTGGGGCCAGTCCAGAGGGCTCATGGACACCTCTCTCTCTCATCCTTTCCTAGTTCCGGGAGCCCTGGAAGAGCAGCACGGAGGCTGAGAGCGTGGCGAGAGAATGAAGAAACCAACCGCGCAGGGGAAGCATGAGGTGGCAGTGTGGCACTCGGTTTAGAGGGCTTCGGCCGCCAGCGGCGGCGGCCCCATGGGCAATCTTGCTGGCACTCGGCCTCCCCGGCTGGGTGCTGGCTGTCTCGGCCACGGCTGCCGCCTCACTGCCCGAGCAGCATGCCTCCTCGGTTGGCCAGCCACCCCTGGACTGGCTGCTCACAGACCGGGGCCCCTTTCACCGCGCTCAGGAGTATGCTGACTTCATGGAGCGCTACCGCCAGGGGTTCACCACCAGGTACCGGATCTACAGGTGAGTGGGGCTTTCCCTCTGACCTGAGGCTCCCAGGGCGCAGCCACCTGGAAAAAGCCCTCCCTCTGAAGGCACTGGAGGAGCATGAGGCAGGAAAATCAACTTGCCTTGTTGGTTTGGGGAGTTTTTCTGGAAACAAGAAGAAAACACATACTAGCTGGAAAACCTGCTGATGCCTCCTGGGGAACTTAGCAAAAGGGTTGCTATTTATAGGTTGTGCTGCTTATAATTTGAGGACAAATCAGGCATCCTGGAGTCAGCGTGCAGCTCGGCTGGCTGCAGGAGGTCGGAGTCAAACTCTGAGACCCGGTTTTAACTAATGGGTTAGAGACTTGCATGCGTTGTAATTACTTAGACATGCAAATGGAGGGAGGGCAGCCCTTGTGCCTGCAGGAGAAGTCTGGGGCACTCTGTCAGTCAGGGACAAACCTGTTTTCCCACTTTGGTGATACCACTCTCTCTTTCTGTCTTTCTGAGTATGCTCAGCCTTTGAGCTGGCAAGACACCTGGCTGGTCCCTTTGAGCTGAGCTGGAATAGACAGGCCAGGTATATATTTCTGACCCCTGAACCCATATTTCTGAAACCTATTGCTCCTCCAAGTCTGAGGGTTTACATGAAGACATTCAAACCACTGGCATCCTTCTTTCATCACCCCTATCATCTCTCTTTTTCCTCTTGCCCACAGTCTGTATACAAGCCTGGTACTGCAAAATTTCATTCTCTCTCTCTCAAGATATTTATTTTCTAACAGCATATTGGTGTTTATAATTCAAGAGAGAGCTAGAGGGAATCTGGAAAGACACACAGTCACAAAACTACAGAAATTACCTATTCTTTCAACATCTAGAGATAGCAATTAGTAGCATTTTGACATGCATATGGTTTCTAGCCATATGAACATACAGGCATTTTTTTTGGGGGGGGAACCTCTAACTAGATCTAACATTTTCTATGTCTTATGTAAATTAACAGATCCAATAACATTATTTTGGAGGAACAGCTAGTCCCTTTACTTTATAGATAAGGACATCCAGGGTCAGTGCAGGTAACCAACCTGATGAATGGAACAGTAGTAAGTACCAGAGCCCAACTAGCTTCCCAGAAACCACTCTGTGTTCATGACATGTTGTTAAATGATGCTTTCATTAAAGTATTAAAAAACGTGGTTTTCCTTACTAAACAGCTTTTATCGTTTTTTTGTTTTGTCACGATGGAACCTGTTGAGGTTTCAGACAGACGTTTCTAAATATCTCTCACTAGAAGATTCCTACATGGTGAAAGGACAGCCATTTAGAGATCCCGTTCATTCCCATTCACGTAGACACAGTCGCATGGTAAGATCAGAGAGTTTAAAGCTGGCACCTGATGGGTGCAAAAGTACAAAAAAGCCCACGGTTGCTCCTCTGAAATGGCCAGGCCAGCTCTCTTCTCAAGCTCCATCTCTTCTCACCATAATTAGAAACAGTTGGGTCAAGGTGGGATTTGCAATTTACATTTCCCACTTCAGCAGCTCTGGTCTTCACTCTCTTCCAGAGACTTCAACAGAAATGCATAGGTATTTCTCCACTGAGGTGGAGAAGGTCTGATGCAGGCTAGGAGGGGTGGAGCTCACCCCTGGGTAAGTGCACGCAGATGTGCAAGCAGAGGAAGCATGGAGGAGAGGGTGAGCCCAACTGTTGATAAATATGTGAGAATCTATACTTATGGACACCCAATCTTTTTTTGGCATCACTCTCCTCTGGTGGTGGGAGTAGGAGGCCCAGCCTTTGCTCCTCTGGAGCTGGAATTGAACCTCCATCTCAGTGGGCCGCAGTCCCGTGCACAACCACTATGCCACCAGGGCCTAGCCCTGACACCCAATTTTTATAACATACATTTAGCATGATCATTCTCTCTATCCAAGAACTTCGTCTATTCCTCTACAAACAAAAGCGAAACTCAGAAAATCCACTCTAGAATGTGTTTAAGCTGTGAATCCCTCTGGCCTACTTAAAATGAGATTTAACTTAGCTCAGATTTTCAGAAGCACAGTTATCACCAAACAAATAATTTTTAACAAGTGTATTGGAAATGAAATGTCAGACTGGGAATCTCAACATCACTATTGCACTCAAAGAGCTGTAGGAACTACAGGGAATAAGTCATCCGTTTCTTTCTCCCCTCGGTGGATTGTGCTAATCAAACTCTAGGCCAAATCTGGATAGCCTGGCAGCCACTTACAGCCAAGGCGGTAGCTCCATGGGAAGTGTCTGTAATCACTTCTGCACCATCAACTGTTCTATCAGTTGGTAATGGTTTTCTGATCATTTAATGTGACAAGCTCTTACGTTGGGCCATTTTGTTTCTCTGGGGTCAGTTATTGCACATGAACTTGTACTTGGGGAAACAGTCACCAGTCATTCTGACAAGAATACAACATTCTTATTTGTGACCTTTTCATAGGGGGAAGAGAAAATGGTTATACACCACTGCTCAGTGAGCATGCTGGGAAGTTTGCCTTTAGTTATTAAGCAGTATGGTGGCTCTAAGGGTCCTTAGCAAGCTTATATTACCCCATTGGGAATCAACTTTTATTCTTCCCATTTTTATGTTCATGGCAGATTCCTTTGGTAAATCTGGGACCATAAGTACTCTGACTTAGGTCAGTCTCTGAAAACTGAGCTTTAGTTCCAAAGTTTTCTCCTTCTATCCAGAAGAGCAGAGGAAGAAAAAGCTTATAGGGAATTTCAGGAATGCTTCTGGGGGAGATAGTGGGGTCCGAAGAAACAGAATTATTCTTTCAGTAAAAACTTGATCTGTAAAAAACTGATAGTATCCATGTGGACCTTCGCAATAAAAGAGGCAATGAACTGGGGCATGTTAGTCTAGTTAGACAAGAGAAACAAACCCAAGGACACTCATGTGTATGCAAGAAAGGGCTTTATATCAAAGAGCAATTGTATATTGAGAAAACATTGCAGCCCAGTCCAGATCAAGTTCATAAGTCTGGTATTAGCCCATGTGTTCAATACTAGTTCAAAACTTCCTCTTCAGACCTCACAGCACATGCAATGATGCCAAATGCAGGAAGATCACAGGCTGGTGGATGTAAAGTCTTGTTGATCCAGTGGCTGTGTCAATACCTTAGAGCTAGCTCCCCCAGTTCTCTGAGTGTGGCTCCTCTGCAAAAAGGTGAAGCTTAGAGTTTGTGGCCCACCTCCCAGAAGGAAGAGAGGAAGTTTCCTCATCAGAAGGCCACCCCCCCAAGCAAGCATTACCAGGCTATAACTTAATTAATAGGCTAGGGTTGACCCCTTCACTCTTAATATCCTTAAGTTCACATGAGATTATGTAACTACCACAGAAGGGGACTAGACTTTCCAATAGAGATGAAACGTTTGATGCAGGAATATATTATGCTTTCTCATCCAACCAGGACAATGTGGTGAGCAGGTCCTAATGCCTCCAACAGCAAGGTTCTCATAATAAACTCCAAACCCCACCAAGTCCTATTTGGCCATCAGCCTGTGTTTTCTTTTTGCAGAGATGCTCTATAGTGCTGACCAACTCTGCCTGCTCTCGCCATGGCACTCAGAGTGTGGTTCTCACTTCATGATTGGTTTCCATTCATGTGCAGCACCAGTGCTTTGAAAGAGCAGGCGCAGGAGCCAGCTGACCTGAATTCTACCCTGGATCTACAGTTTGCTAGTTGTGTAATGTTGTGGAAATTAATTATCTTATCTATAAAGTGGGGACAATGATAAAGTCTTCCAAGTGAACTGGAGTGTAAATTCAATGAGTCAATTTATGTGGGGCTACTTAAAAATATTACCCATTATTATTAGGTGCTTCCCCAATAAATGCTAGTCAATACAAGAATGGCGGTGTGATAAGAATTTTAGAATTTTGTGTGTGTGTTTTAATGTCCACTAAGATTTCCTTACTACTTAGCTACTACCATTGAATCATTTGTAACACATAGTAACTGGATATACTGCTTCTGAGACTGTATATCTTTGTGAGAGCAGATAACCTCTTTCTCCAGCAGAGAGGAAGGGTTTGAACTACTGACCTTTTAGCTAGCAGCCCATCCCTTATATGACAGTATTAGAAAGGTATTAGAGAGAAAACATATTTTGCTTTCTTGCTCACTTTTGTAGAACACATTAACTCCACCACTCAATCCAAATTTCTGTGAGGAGTGGAACTCAACTGAGAATTATTGTTCCTCTCTGGGGCACACTCTCACTGGCCTTCTGTGTACCTAGATGGTTCCCAGTACAGGGGACAATACTTACAAGCCAAGCTCTCCCTAACTCATCAGAAAAGTCTTTCTAATGTGATATAGTGTCAGAACTCTAGTCTTAGGGGGTAAAACAAAGTCTTGGGAAAAGAAGAGCATCATTAAAAAAAGATAACATACAAGTTGCTCCTAGCTACCTTATTAGTTCAGGTAGACTGGAGAAACAAAGCCACAGAAGCTCATATGTGCATAAGAGAGAGTTTTATATAAAGGGTCGCTGTACATTAAGAAAGCATTCCAACCCAGTATAGTCCAAGCCCCAAAGTCTGATTTTAGCTCATATGTCTGATATCAGTTTATAAAGTCCTCTTCAGACTCACAAAACACATGCAATGAGGCCAAATACAGGACGATCACAGGCCAGTGAGTAGAAAGACTTTGGAGGTGTAAGCATCTCAGTGTTGGCAGGGGTCTCCAAAGGCTTCTCCAGTTCCCAGGGCATGGGGTCTATCACCAGAGTGCCATGTGCCTTACCAGTAGAGTGTCTCTCAGGGAGTGAGCATGGTCAGTAGGGAGTCTCCAAGGGAGTGAGTGAGCAGAGAGAGAAAGTCTCTCCCACCTCCAAGGAGGAAATAAAGCAGTTCCCAGAATTCTCAGGAGAAGGTCATGCTCACCCAGAGACCTCATTGGTTATAACCTGACTGGTAGACTAGACTCCACCACTTTATGCCTAATCCTCTCAAGTCCCAAATTGACACCAGATTATGGACCTTTCACAGCTACTATCGAGGTGACCTAACTTATGACAACATATGTACAAATTGCCTTTGTAATTCACAGGGTGTTCACTGGCTGACTTTTGGAAGTTGATAGCCAGACCTATTTTTCTTCTAGCCTGTCTTCATGTAGAAAGAAGTTCCACTGAAATCTGTTCAGGATCATAACAACATGCAGGTCTCCACTGACAGATAGATGGTAGCTGTGCATAATGTGCATTGGCCTGGAATCAAACTCCGATCTTCTGCATGGAAGGCAAGGCTTCTACCATTGAACACCATAAACTTTCTTAAGCAACAAGATGAGCATAGGCTTCTCACCCCATTTCTGAGAAATGAACTAGCTTCTTAGCATGTCCATTAGCACTTTCATATCACGTTGACAGCCACTTCCCAGGCACTGTCTCATCAATACACTTGGTGACAGGAATTGGAAAAGCAGAGATCACCCCACTCTCCCAATATCCTCTCCCCTGCAACACTCTACTGCACCACAGTAAGTACTTCCATGACTAACCCCTCAAAGACATCTTGTGAGACTGATGGGACTACTTGCCCCCATGACAGTGACATACACATCCTCAAGGTTAAAGAGGTAGCCAGTCACCACCAGAAATAGCATCCGTGCTCCCGCCTCAAAGCCTCTTGCTCATTACCCGAGACCATGCCACTTCCCTCTGACTGGTAAGTGCATCTTCATCATCGCACGCAACCTAATCAGGCACCTCAATTGCGCTGATGCAAATGTAAATATGCTTTCTCGAAACACTCTAGCAGCAATCTTCCATTCCCTCTTTGCTACAAATCAAAGTAATGAGCAGCCTGTTTCTTTCTTTCTCTCTTTTTTTTTT
>PVJH01018562.1:0-44878 GCA_004026705.1 Nesogale talazaci | reverse complement strand
ACTGAAGAATATTCCATCTTAAGATTATTCTACACACAAAAATAATTAACCAACCCAAGATTTCACACCTAATGCTGTCAGAGTCAAGAATTATACCCATACATTATTACTACAAATTAGGGGGAGAGGTTATTGGCTGCAATGAGAAACAACTAAATAATACCAAACTTTTGGTATCTGTAAGATCTATAGCAAAGTTAGGAGGTCATTTGTTGATTTTTTAAAAGGTCACAATGGATTGTAAACAAGATCAAGATGGGATACGAAAATGTGAAAGTCACCAAAATTTTGAAGTCTTGAGAAAAGATTTGCCTAAAGGGTAATATACAAAAATATACCACTAGAGCAGCCATACATCATAAAAATAAATAACTAACAAACACATGGCTCCTCTGCTAGGCAGAAATCAATGGCTTGAAATGATCAGCTGCTTCATGAAAGAAAAATGTGACAGTCTGTGACCCTTGAACAGCCATGAATGTGATCTTCCTATTCTGTCCTAGAGGGTCACTAAGGATCAAATGCAATCAATAGAATATATTTGCTTTTATGTACTGACATCATTATTGTGTTACTTCTGTTGCTGGTTTTATATATCACCTGCCCTTAAAAAACTCAATCTGTATACTGCATGCAGGAGAAAAGAAAGAAAGGCACAGTAAATAAGTAAAAGGGTAGCTCTCACTTTCATGTGCTAAAAAATACTTAAGAGAAATGCTTGAGCTTAGTGATGCGATATATTAGTGATGTTTAGTGAGTTTAGTGATGTGTCCATAAGAAAGCAGCTGTGATACAACAGTACAAAGAAGATCAGACTGTCTGTAAGTCATGACGGCTAACGAAGAGGGGAGAGCACATTCTAGAATAACTATTTCACTAATTAGAGCCACAAGCTTTGGGGAGGGAAATACAGTAACATACATATGGACAACTATGTGAGATTAAAGAAATTATAGTTCATTTTAAAGGGCTCCATGTAACTATGGGAACCCTATTGAAGGAGGTCCCATGGCTGGCATGAACACAAGGAGAAGTCAGCAGAAGTAACATGTGAGACATCCCAGAAATGCACAAGAACCCATCCTTAGATTTTTAGACTGGCACATATGTGTGTGATAATTAGCAGAAAGGGACATTGCATAAAGGGAAGAGATCTTTAGGAGCTAGAGGTCTTATTCTTATTGTTTCGCCACATTGCATAGAACAGTAAAGACAAAATGAACAGATGAGAGTGAGAGACAGAGAGAGAGAGACAGAGAACTGAAAGATCTTAAAAACAGATACAATCATTGTAAGGTCATGGGAACTAACGTGCTCACACCTCTTCTTCATTCAAAGTCACCTGGCTTGATTTTTTCTTTCTGCACTTGTCCCAAATCTCCCTTCTTGTGCCTCTCTGTAGGCAAGGGGGGGCTGAGAACAAGTCCCTTCTTGTGATAGATTATAGTCTACCATCTGTTCCAACTCTCTCCATCACCTTCTTTACCCCCACCACATATCTCAGATGGCTCCAAAGTCAGAGAGTCAGAGAAGGGGCCTGAATTCAACATTCTCTTTCGCAGAAGCATTATGTGCATACCACCACCAGGCCTCCTAAGGCAAAATAGGCTACACAAATATACATACACCAAGGCATCTATTTAGCCACAGTAGAAGCTTGTGACCCAGGGAGAGAGAAGCATTATGGGAGTCTCAGACTGAGATCATCAAGCCTAGGGAATTCTCATAGGATTGTGATGGGGGAGAAGAATGGTATACAATTTTTTTATGAAAAGTATTTATCTTTTATTCACTGTGTTCATTATATCTTATTTGCCTTTTTGAGGCAGAAAAAACACTCATGAAAGCTGAAACATAATTTTTAGTATTTTGATTTTTTATTTTCTAGGAAAAAAATAATGTTAGAATTTAAAAACTTTGACACATGACAACATGTGTCATAAACTATGAATTTACTATAACTTAAGATTATATGGTGGGAAAATTTAGGACAAAGGAGAGGCTGCAAGCACCAGAAGGAAAAATAGATTGAAAGATAGGCATGAAGACAGAAGCAGAAATTGATATAAAGAAATGTATGCCTAATAGTTTAAGCCTTAAGACAGACATGAGGGCCTAGTTCATCTCTCAAAGTTTTAAATTGACAAGTGTCAATACATATTGACAAGTGTCCATACATTGGGGGGGGGGTGAGAATTGGTAAAAGAAATTGTATTCATGTAGGTTTAAAAAAATCAACCAGAGAATTCTAAAAGTGCAGCAAAGTTGAAGGAAATAAGATAATTCTGTTTATTAAAAAAAAAAAGATAATTCACCAAAAATGTATAAATACTGGGGTATACAATTAAGAAGTATAATATCATATTCGGCAAAATAAAGCCCCAAATACAATCTTTTTGAATTGTAAATATGCTAACAATCTGTGATTTCAGCTCAAACCCAAGAGTCCAACATGTGTATTTTTAAAGGAGTATAAAACTATTTATTGACCACAGTTCACCAGTATTTACAATAAAGTGAACAATACACAACTGGGTTAACATTCTGATTACCATGAAGCTGTTTTTCCTGGCTTTAGCTGAGTCAGAGTAACACAGAGATGGAAAAGGTTGACCCGACATGTGAAGAACAGGTTGGGACAAAAACAAGTCCTACAAGGTCAGGAGTCGAGATGGCAAGTTTGTTCACCCATTTACACGGCAGGTCCTGAGTGACACCATCGCTCACCAGCTTCCTAGGTTTTTCACCAGCAAGGTCTTAAGTCATTCCATGAATCACCTTTAATGTAACACAGATTTTAACTGTCTGTAAAAACATGGTTATCTAAAAGGAACACATACCCACCTAAAAACCTTGAAGGCATTCCAGCATGAGTCTCATTTTATAAGGGTGTGGGGAGGTTTTGAGTAATGGTAAGATTTTTTTTTTGGTAGGGACTTTGCAAATAAAGTTTCATTTATGTGATTCTATAGGTGTGGATTTTGAGAGATTTTTAAAAGTTGTTTAATAATTGGATCATTTATTTGACTTCAAAGCTTACAGCTTACAAGTCCCCCCCGCCCCTCATTTTACTCGAGGTGGTCTACTTGAGTTGCTCAGAAGGACAGCATCCATCCCCTAACACCAGGGAGCTAACCACGGTGTTAAAAGCCATTTTCATTTAGAACAGTTTTGGGTGAATGTAAAACAAAATAAAATGTACATGCATATTTATGCATGTACACACTAAAACAAAGAATTGAACATCCAAAATTGTCCTTAGGTATACATTATGGGTTCAACAAGTTCTGACTCAGTAATAAGTAGACCTTCCAATATTTAGAAAAGCTATTTTATAATGCAGAGGAAATAATATACCATACTATCAAATGTTCTTTTCTGATAAATGAAGCTACTACCAAAAGCTGTATTTGTTCAATGTAACCAATGCTATTTATACAACAAAATAGCCCCAAAAGCTCCCTTAGTACTACTCCAAACAAACCTATCAAACTTGATTTCCATTAGAATGTAGTTATTCTTCTCGCTAATAATTCAAAACAGAAACAAAAAAAACCCAAGACCCCAAATTATATATATATATATATATATATATATATATTTGTGTGTATCTATAATTTGCAACGCAAGCAATTATTGAGCTTCAACTTCTGCACAGGAATGCCAATTCTTCTCTCTTCATAAAACACAATTACAATTTGCAGGCGTTTCATGTTTACCTCTTTTGCCAGCACCAAATCTGCCTCATCTGAATCTTTCCATTTCATGAGCAGCATCTATTCAACACTGCTGTCTGTAGCACCAATTATTCGTTCAGGATCAAGACCTCCGGCAAAGCCCCTTGGTTTGTCAGCAGCATCTCTTTTCTTTTTTAACTTACTGTCGTCAGATTCACTGTCAAAGACTTTCTTTTTGTACCATCTTTTTCTTGACCATCTTTTTGAGAGTTGAGAAATGCTTCAATTAGTTCAATGTAAATTTTCTTCACGTTCCCAAGTATTGTCAGCCTCTGTAAATCCCTTCCATTTTAGGAAATATTCCATCTTCCCATTCACAACACGCCGATCGAGTACTTTTTCTACCACAAGTTCTTCAGGCTCAGCCTCTTGGACTTTTTTACTCTTTCCATTCTGTTTCTTTCCCATTTTTTGCAATGTAGTTTTATTGGAGGCCATTTTTTTATTGCAGACTTGAAGAGCTCTTACACACCACCTCCAAGCTGCTCCTGGTGGCGGGTCTGCAGCATCTCCGGCCCTTACGCCTGCAGCTCGAGCCACATCCGAGGAGGAGCCCGATGGGGAGCTCTCCAACGTATATTATATCATGATATAGGCAGTGAATTAGGAACTGTCGCTGGAATAGTCGTGGGTGGTGCAAACAGTTGACATATTCAACTACTGATCACAGAGTTTGAATTCATCCAGAGAGATCTCTGATAAAAAGGCCTGCTGGTCTATTCCTCCACCCTAAAAAATAAGCAGCATTGGAAAACCTTTTGAAGCACAGATCTATTAACACATATGGGGTCACTGTGATTAGCGCTCAAATTGACAGTAAATGGCATTTTTTGTTTGTCTGTTTATTTTCATTTCCATTAGTAAAGAGAATATATGCCTAATACAGCATCCTAGGGTCTTATGATCCATTTAAATAGCTTCCTGTCCCTGCAAGCCTATGCTCTTCAGGTATGGCTGTCTTAATACCAAAAGGAGGAATACTCCCACCTGGAAACAAAGAACTGATTAAATTCAACTGGACATTAAGAATGTCTCATAACTCCAGATCTACTGGCAAAGAAGGCCATTAGTGTGTTCAGTGGTTGATTGATTCTGATTACCAATGGGAAATTGGGCTGATATTACATAATAAATGCAAAGAACATGTCTGGGATCTAGGAGATGCTTTGGGTCATCTCTTAGTACTACAACATATGAATGGCTGAGGTTATGCACAAATGAAGATTTAGGCCACCCCACCATGCTTGATGTACATACCGAAGGTAAAGGGCATATGGATCATGAAAGAAGGTAATGCTAAATACCAACTACGACCATGCGATTGTTGCAGAAACAAGGACTTGATTCTTTTGAGTATTTCTTTTTCGAATGCATTCCTTCTACCACTTGCCTGTTCACTGTGGTGGCTTGTCTTTTACTGGGATCCTGGAAGCCACTTCACTGGTATTTCAAAAATCAGCAGGGTACCCAAGGTATACAGATTTCAATAGAGTTTCCTGACTATGAATAGATGACAAAGAAAGAATAGGCTTGTCCACTTTTGAGGATGTGGTCTTCGGAAACTATATGAAAGAAGCGAGACACTGTCACATGCTGAAAAGCTCATGAATAGTATCAGAGCATTGTCAGATCTATTTCCAGAAGATGAGCCTCTTCATGTTGGAAGGATCTCACAATATGACTGAGGAAGAGCTACCTTCCCACTTAGAGTCAACTACAATGATGTGGATGGAATCAAGCTTATAGGAAATTCATTTGCTGAAGGGGCATGACTCAAAGTCAGAAGAAACAGCTGCAAAACTCAAAGCACCCAGTGTCACTGCCATTCAGTTGCTTGTGACTCACAGCAACCTTGTAGGACAGGAGAGGAACTCTTTCAACTTTCTTATCTTTCTTACTACCTTAAATTACTCAAACTAAATCTTGTTCATAAATGTTACAAATTGATATGAATTATTTTTGGTACAAATGAATTTTTAAATAGATGGAGAGTGTTTCATAATATGCATTTGCCATGCACTTTCTGATGATGCCACATGTACATATCTCTCTATGTCACTAGTTATCTATTATGTAAACCTTGAACATCTTCCCCAAAGACAATTAGGTTTCAAGCTCCCTAAAAACTAGAACCTTGATATGATGCTTATTTATTTCACTTCTTGTTCTTCACCATTATTCATGTGCCTCTGGGTCCATTCAGCAATCACTGGGGTGAGTAATGGAGGAAGTTTACTGCATCCACTAACTGGTAACCTCGACCACCTGATAATTCAAAGCCATTGTTAGAATGGATGCATTTGGATAGGCATTTGCAATATCTTCATTGAACACGGCATTTATTAACTGAACTAGCAGGATAGTAACACCTGAGGTCACTTGTTATAAGATGACTAATTAGTTGGTTTTTAATCATTTTATTGGGGCTCTTACAGCTCTGTAACAATCCATACATCCATTGTTTTGTGTGTTTTTTAATACTTTTATTGGCAGCTCTTACATCTCTTAGTATAATACATTCATCCAGTGTGTCAAACACATGTGCATATATGCTACCATCATAATTTTCAAAGCATTCTCTTCTCACTTGTCAGATCTATTTCCAGAAGATGAGCCTCTTCATGTTGGAAGGATCTCACAATATGACTGAGGAAGAGCTACCTTCCCACTTAGAGTCAACTACAATGATGTGCATGGAATCAAGCTTATGGGAAATTCATTTGCTGACTTCAGCAAATTTCATTTCTTCAGCTCTCCATTTCTTCTCCCTCCCTCCTCTACCTTCCCTCATGAACCCTTGATAAGTTATGGATTATTGTTTCCATATCTTACATCGTTCTCCATACCCACTACCCCTTCCCCACTACTCTGTTATTCATCCCCTCTGGAAAGGGGTTCTATGTATACATCCATTGTGTCAAGCACATCTGTACATATGTTTGCATCATCATGTTCAGAACACTTTCTTTCTACTTGAGTCCTTCTTATCAGCTCCTCATTTTTTTCTTCCTCCTTCACCCTTCCACCTGGATAACTAATCTTAAGAAGGGAAGACACATTGGTGAAAATGAAATGCACAACAGTACACCATCAACACCAATTTGCAAGGAAAGAATTCACCTTGGCTGCCCTATTCAAAGAGGACTGTTATTAGCAGCAGTATAATATTAACTGATATTAATAATCTTAATAGTCAACTCTATAAACATCTCAATTGATTCAGCTGACACAATTCTAATTTAAAAAATTGATAGTTGAGCAAATTTCCCCTTGATGGGTGAATGCTCAACATGCTGTGCGTAGATGAGTTGCAGACAATAGCAGAGTTTTCTGTGGAAACTTTAAACAAGATGAAGTTCATGAAGCATTTCTTCAGATAACTGTGACATTGTAACAGATGAGTCATGGATTTGCCAATGTGATCCAGAATGTCAAGCATCATCAAAGTCATGACTGAAGAAGTGAAAGGGATTTAGTCAAATGAAAAGCAGACTCGTCCAAGAGCAAAGGTCAGGGCAACCGATTTTTGTTTTGTTTTATTGATGCTCTAGGAATTTTGCTTATAGATCTTCTGAAGTGCCAAAAACAACAACTGCTTTAAGACCATTAGTCAAAATTGTAGCATAAATTTGCCTAGGAAAGTTTTACCAGAATTCCCTCTCACCAGAAGAATACTTCTAATTCCCTTTAAATAAAAGCGATTGTGTGGGCATTTTTATGAGAACTAGTTAGGCACCCACCATACAGATCTGATTTAGTCCCTCCTGTTTGCGTTTTCTCCATTTAGAGGGCACCCACTTTACTTAAGTTAATGGTGTTTTTTAAAAACAGCATTGGA
The DNA here is from genome assembly GCA_004026705.1 of Nesogale talazaci. Classification (NCBI taxonomy): domain Eukaryota; kingdom Metazoa; phylum Chordata; class Mammalia; order Afrosoricida; family Tenrecidae; genus Nesogale; species Nesogale talazaci. The sequence continues at coordinate 37,303 of PVJH01018562.1, read as the reverse complement.
ATGATAAAATTCTCAGAACCCTCAACTCATGGGGTCAAACTAAAAGTCTTGTGTCACTACCTGAAAGAGTATCTTACTTGATGGAATTTATGGAGGGGTACCCCCAACAAACTATAGATTTCTTTTTTCAGCAAAGATGTATTTAATTTTTTTACAAGACCACCTAATCACCTGCAAGTACTCTCTATTACACCTAATACATTTATCAAATCTGTGACTCCATTCTTGAAAATATTTTTCAAACTCATCTGCTTACATGACTGAAGTCACCTCCCTCATTATTTTTACTTCACCTCTTCTACGTCTTCACATTTCTGTCCTTTCATATCCCTCTGTATTCAAGGAAACAAAAAGAAATCACATGGACTGAGGTTAGGTGAGTAAGGTGCATGGAGCAAGAAAGGCATGCTGTTTTTCGCCCTGAAATGGTGCACTGAGATGGCTGCATGACCAAGTGCATTGTTATGATAGCAAAATCAGTCACCCATCTGCCACAAATCAGGCCTTTTTTGTCACACACTGTTACACGGTCTTTTAAAAAGTTCTTAATAGAAAGCTTAATTAACAGTCTGACCTGTTGAATGGAACTCCAAAGAAACTATGAGTCGACATTTTCATCTGTTCAGGAAGTTGAAGGATGTCCAGAATGAGGTTTGTCAGTAATTGACATTTCACATTTTTCGAAATGAGAAAACCACTCTATGCACTTGAGTTTTCCCATGGCACTGTCCTTATAAGCTGTGTTCAATAATACAACACTTTCTGAAGCATTTTTCCTGAGCAGAAAGCAAATTTCATAGCCTCACGTTGCTCTCTTAAATCATCTATCACAAAAAAAAAAAAGATTGGCGCAAAACTACTTTTATGAAAAAATTCACTGTGATCAGAGAGAACCTTCCCAGGCGACACCACTAGGTACACTAACTCAGGAAAAGTTGTTTGATGCTCACCTGGTGAAAATAATGGGTACTATGAAAGTTACTCTTTTTCTGCCCAGTACAATTTGGGTTTGTTTGGTGTTTGTTTCTTTTTTTTTTTTTTTTTTTTGAGAAATAGAAGTTTTATTTCAGCTTGTAATATCAATGAATGCATCAATATGCTAATGAATCACTGGAAACACTCTTCTATGCTAGGAAATTTGGAAGACAGCTACTTGGTCAAATGACTGGAAGAGATCCATATCTTCACCCATTCCAAAGAAAGGTGACCCAACAGAATGCTCAAATTATGGAACAATATCATCACTATCCCAAGCTCGTAAATGTTTTCTGAAAATCATCCAACAGTGATTATACCAATACACTGACAGGTTGCTGTTGGAGGTTCAAGCTAGATTCAAAAGAGGGACAGGGAACAAGGAATAACATAGCTGATGTCAGTTGAGTCGTGGCTGAAAACAGAAAACACCAAAAAGACGTTTATTTTGTGTTTTACTGACTAGGCCAAACCATAGTGAAAGTTTGACATTGACTAAAGAAGACCATAGAAGAATTGATATATTTGAATTGTGTTGATGGGCAAAGAATATTGAAAACGCCATGGACTGCTAAAAGGTCAAACAAATCTGTCTTGGAAGAAGAACGTTTGGAGTGCTCAGTAGAGGCAAGGATGGAATGACTTTCGCTTATATACTTTGGACACATAGTTAGGAGAAAGCAGTGCCTAAAGGAGGATATCATGCTTGTTGAAGTAGAGGGACAACAGAAAACAGGAAGACTTTTAGTAAGAGGAGTTGACACAGCGGCTCTAATGTGGGTGCAAGAAGAGCTAGAATATTGCAGAGAAGGTCAAGAAGAAAGATAGATAAAAGAAAGGAGGGAGTTAGAAATTAAACTCCAAAAGGATTGAATTAGGGACTCCTTAGATATCATCTGGCTGACTTCACTATTAGACATTCCTATAACCTGAGCTTTAAATTCCCTTTTTGTTTCACTAGTTTAAATTTGCTTAGATTAGATTTTTAACACTTATAATTCAGAGTTCTGATTAACAATAGCATGTGAAAAGAGAACCAAAAAAGTAAAGTCACTGCCATCAAGTCAATGCAGAGTCATAATGACCTATAGCACTAGGTAATACAGCCACATAAGAGTTTCTGAAGCTGTAAAGGTTAATGGGAGGAGAAGCCCCTTCCTTTTCCCCAGAGACAGATAGTTGCAAACCGCTGACCTTTCTAATCACAGACCAACATGTAATCACTACACCACCAGGGCTCCTACTTGAAAAGGTACAGCAGTTATAAAAATTAAGAAATATCCAATAAGATTTCATTAATTTTACCTATCAAGTTGACCAAAAAAATTAATAAATGATCATATTCAGGACTTCCAGAGTGATATACAGGTTCAGCCATGTTAGCACTTCTGGAACAAATGATAATATTAATAGCAATTATGAATTGTTATTAGACCCTCTTAATATAGACTTTATCAATCCATAAATTAAGAGCTCTGGAATGCCAACAAAGGTAAATGCAAGGATATTTTTAATTTTAATAATTCATTTTAATGGGGGCTCTTTCAGCTCTTATAAAAATCCATATGTCAATTACATCAAGCACATTTGTACATATGCTGCCATTATCATTTCCAAAACATTTTCTTTCTACTTGAGCCTTCGATATCGGCTTCTTAACCCCTCCCTCCTAGGCCCCCCATCCTCATGAAACCTTGATAATTTATAAATTATTTTTATTTTCATGTTTTACACCATCCGCTGTCTCCCTTCACCCATGTTTCTGTTGTTCCTTCCCAGAGTGTTGTAGTCAATCACTGCTTTTGGTTCTTCTTTCTGCCCCTTCTCCCCCGACATCTCCCTCATGGTATTGCTGCTCTCATTATTGGTCCTGAGGGGTTTATCTGTCCAGGATTCTGTTTGTCAGCAGTTCTCATCTGTACCAGTGTACACGTTCTTGTCTGGCCAGATTTGTAAGATAGAACTAGGGTCATAATAGTGATGATGGGGGAAGAAGCATTACACAACTAAAGGAGTGTTGTGTGCTTCTTCAGTGCTATACAAATATGCCAGGATTTATAAAGAAAAGTAAAACATTGATAACCAACTGAATGCCAAATTATTAAAGAACAAAGAACATTAGTAATTTAATGTTTTATTTATTCATTAAAATTTATAATGTAGTAAATTAACAGCATAATTCTATGACTATTATAGCATGGCTTAAAATATTTTTAAATTATGTTGTTAGAATGTAGAAGTTACAAAAATCCAGTTGTGTTTATCTCTATATATAAGCAATATATATAAATATGTTCTAAATAATAGCTATAGCTCTATAATAATTGTAGCTGGTTTCTATTAATGAATAAAATTTACACAGTTAACATGTATATTACTATAATAAGATAATTACATAATACCAAAGAAATAAGAAAACAGCGGAATATTTCACATCACATGCCATTTAAAATGTAGTCAATCTAAGGAGATCTGAGATATAGTTGGGATACCTTTTGGCTATAAAAAAAAGGACCCAAAAAAAAAAAGGCTGAGCCCTGGTGGCGTAAGTGGTTGAGTGTGGAGCTGCAGCCCGCGGGCTTGGCAGTTCAAATCCAGCAGCGGCTCTCAGAGGCAGTGAAAAATGAAAAGACCCCCAAGTAAATTCAAGATAATGAATTTGTTAGCTCATTTATTGCATCGGGTAGTAACTAACCTATAGAATACAAGAATAAAGATGATTGTTCAAGATAGCTGGAACAGCCAACTTAAACACCACCAAACTTATCTCTGCAAATTCTGTTTATATTTTTATTAGGCTATATTAGATTTTAAGCAACATAAACCATGGGCATTAGCACTTCTATACCTCACAGCCTCAAAAGGAAGGAAATGTATTTTCTTTTCTTTTTTTTTGGGGGGGGGGAATGTATTTTCTATATGTTCCCATGCCCAAATACCCTGGGGAAAAGGTCAGTTTAGTTCATTTTACTCGTCTGCTCATTCCTGGACCATTCAACTGTTGTTAAAGGAAAAACCATGATAACTTAGTTCAACTAATCCATAGTGATCAGAGAGGAAGAATCTATACATAAGATATCTTCTTACACACGGTTAGTGCAAGAGAGATGGACACCAAACAAAAGAAAAAAGGTTGCTCCTTTGAACAACAAAACATAGTAAATGTCCACAATAGTAGCTATGTTTCCATACTGAAAAGAGTGGACTTCGCCAAAGTATCACATTAAATAATAAAGAAAATTCCTAGTCATTATGTTTTTCAGAAATCCATCTGTCCTAGATGAAGACTTGAGAGAAAACCTGAGAAAGGACAGGGAGGAATAGGCACTTCCCTTAGTGAACATACATTAACAGGAAGAATTAGAATTCTCTACTAGTGAGTAGGATCCACTCGAAAGCAATGAAGAGTGGATGCAATGAACTTATGAGAGAATGGGTGCAATGAGAGAATGGATGCAATGAAATTATGAAAGAATGGATGCAAATATTTCAAATGTGCAGCTATAACTTCATTGTAAAATGTAGGGGCTTGGTATAAGGTCTAAAGGGTTTGTACATATATAATGAAATATACATATAAAAAGGAAATAAAAGATCATGGCTGTGCCTTTAAGAGATAGTGGAATAATTAAAGCACCCTCATATATAATAAAATCTACCTTGAACTTTCTTGCAGCGTGTTCTCTCATATAACACATGGAACCAAAATACCAAACTCACTGCCATCGAGTCAATGGGAATGCATTGAAACTATACCCTAGAGTTCAGGGTAGAACTGCCTGGATTTTCAAGACTAATTCTTTATGGGCGCGGAAAGCCTTCTCTCTCTCCCACAGAGTGGCGAGGGTTTTTGAGCAGCCCAAAAGCAGCTTACTACACCACCAGCCCTCCTCATCAGTTAGTGAAGGGGAAGAAGAAAAATATTTTAATGATAGCTGTCGTAATCCACATTTCTGTAGGCAGATATGAAATCAAAGTCCCGAACCCTCAATTACATGTTGGATTTTTCTGATAGGTCAACCTCATCCTACATCATCTTGTTAGCACAAACTAAGAAAGGGTTGGTTTTAGTTACCTGGACAGCATAAAGCAGCATGTGGGTTCTGTGAGGTTCCGCCAGTAAAGACACCTTTATCATTCAGGAAATTAAAAGAGTTTATAGTCTATCTCCCAGGAACTGGAGACCTGAATCAGCCAGTCTTAAAATAATATCTGAACAATTAAAAGTACCATATGAGTGCTATCACTTATTTCCTCCCCTATAAAAGCTCTGATGGCACTGTCCAGTAAGCTCAGCCTTCTCTCTCTCTCTCTCTCTCTCTCTCTCTCTCTCTCTCTCTCTCTCTCTCTCTCTCTCTCTCCACTCCCTGGCAAGACAACCCTGTGGAGAAGACACCTGGAGGGAGGCTGATGGAGTCAGACCTCTGGAGCTGGAGAAGACCCTTGCCAGAGCTAAGAGGCTTACAGTGCGACTGGATCCCCAGGACTTCCCACCGACTGGCTTATGATCTTCCTGCACTCAGCATCACTGCATGTGTTTCATGAGTCTGACGAGGGTTTTACAGATTGGTATCAGACTTATAGGCAAATACTGGACTTAAAGATGTGATCTGTACTGAGCTAGGATGTTTTCTTCATATTCACCAGCTCTTGTATATAAAGCTCGTTCTTATACACATATGAATCTCCCTAGATTTGTTTCTCTACTCTACCCAGACGAGCACATTTATACTTTCTTGAGTAAGCAAAGACATTTGACTGTGTGGATCCTAATAAACTATGTATACCATTGAAAATAATGCCACTCCAAGACATTTCAGTGTGCTTACACAGAACCTGGACATACACCAGAACCTGAACCAACAGAACAAGGGGAGACTGCATGGATTAAAAACATGAAAGTTGTGTGTCAGGGCTATATATTTTCACCATATTTATTCAACCTGTATGTTGAGCAGATAATCCAAGCAATGGAAACATATGAAGACAACAGTGGTCTCAGCAATGGAGGAAAACTTAATATCAAAGTCTTGCTTGCTGAAATCAGGGAGGACTTGAAGCACTTCAGATGAAAATCAAAGAGAGCAGCCCTCAGTATGGATTGCAGCTTTATATAAAGAAAATGCTTCCACCATCAATGTATCCACAAGACTGTTCACTCACCAGACTGTGATCATCTTACATTTTGTATAGCTGCATGTAGCTGCATGTGGCTAAAGAGAGATTTAAGGACTAATATCAGACTTATGGACTTAATCTGGACTGAGTTAGAATGTTTTCTCAATATACAATTGCTCTTTGTTATAAAGTTCTCTTACACATGTGAGTGTCCCTAGATTTGTTTCTCTCGTCACCCAGACTAACATAGCTAGCATAACCAAATTGAAGTTATAAAGGAATAAATAAGTAAGTAAAAATTAATGGATCAACTTCTGAAAATATTTTCGCTATCAAAAAATGTAAGCATTACAAGCTAATTGATAAATCTTATTGGATTTTATCTATTTTTTTAACAACGAAACTCACAACCATCAAGTTGATTCCAAAGCATAACTAGGATTCCTAAATAGGTTATGAGAGCCTACAGACTCAACTTCCTCCCTCCAAATGTCTAGTCAGTTTCATCTACAACCTGGCAGTCAGCAGCCAAACACCTAATCCACACCAGCATGAGGGTCCCTTAAAGTTAATGACAGAAGGACTAGAGGTGAGCAGAAATGTCAAGCTGTTTTACAAGCAGGAAAATAACAAAATCCAGACCATTGGAAATCAAATGTCAGACGATCCAAGTTCTTCAACAAATAAGTTGTTAAGGAAACTAAAATGATACAGAGGGAAACCATCTATCTGAGGAAATTTAGAAGACGTGTCAGATGAAAAAAATGAACAAGGCCCAACGCACATTTTCTAGATCAAGTTATAAATGACCAGGAACCCGTTCCTATGGCAGTCAGAATTAGAATTACTTTTGAAGTGGTTAGAATCAGGAGGCTCTCAGAGAGCTTCTGAGGTGGCTAAGTTCCATGTCTTGGCCTGAGTGGTGATCACGGGGCAGGGGTGTTTGCCTCATAAAAATTCATTAAGCTATACATTTATCTAGTGTGGTTTTCTGCCTCATGTTTTATTTTACAATGAAAAATAGTAAATAAAATCAAAGTCAAGACTTGATAAACATATGGCAGCACAAATTCTCTAACCTATAACCCACCCCTTCTGTAGACTACATTCAAGTAATGCTGATAGGAGGCTAATGCCATCAGCTCAATCCTATTTTTAATACAGATTCTAAATGAACTGGGAAACTTTGGATCCTCTGCCTCAGGGCATAAAGCAATATGTCTTCAGAGAATCAGAACAACTCAGAAAGAATCTGTAGCATAATTCTCCTCTAAACTGAGTTATACAAAATGCTGCCATAGTTGAAGAGGGAGGGTGGGTGAGGGAAGGGAAAAAATGAGGAGCTGATACTAAAGGCTCAAGTAGAAAGAAGATGTTTTGAAAACGATGGTGGCAACAAATATAAAAATGTGCTTGTCACGGTGGATGGATGTATGGATTGTGATAAGAGCTGTGTGAGCGCCCAATAATATGATTTTTTAAAAAAATACTGCCATAGTAAAGACAGTTAATTAACAACATTAATTGTACTTGGGTAGTGACCAAGTAGAACTTCAGAGACCTTGATTTGGCAGCCAGAACTGGGTCTATTATGGGAATTGTATCCTAGATTTGGGAGGGTAACGAAAGGAAACAAAAATCCAGTGGTTAAAGGGTCACTTGGGGATGACAACACTTTCTGTAAATTTCCTTCCCATTGTATGATTTTTTTTTTGGCCAGAAAGCCAAAATGATATTTCTTAAATTAAAAGGCAGGCAAATTGTAACTGGATAAAAGTAATAGGGAGAAAAAAAACGGCAGGAGTCATTTTATATGTAAAAAAAATACTTTTATGGTATCGGCTTTGCATTAGTCTCATAGTAAAAACATAATTAGTTGAAGCTATCAAAACATTTTTCTCTACCTTCCTATCAATGTCTGTATGATAAGTGGCAGGCGTTGCAAGGAGATGAATAAAGAATTGGTCACAAAAATCTAGGTGGGAGAACAAAGGAGAAATAATTAAGACCACCAAGACCTGTTCTACAAAAATATTAATTAGAACCAATGCAGAGAATAGGCACTGATGACTTCCTTAGTACTTGAAGTGACATTGTGCTGGTATTTTAAACAACATACTAGTAAACAGTTTTAGCCTTTTGTACATTCATTTGTCCATCTAAGAGCATTCAAAGGTTGATTTTACATAATTACAGTTGAAAAAGGACACCTAATTCTGAAAAATGTGCAATGCTCCACATTAATAAAGTGGATGTGAAAAACATAATTTAAGAGTAGAGATTGTGCAATTAATATTCAATCATATCCAAAACATCTGGAGAGTCATTTATGTCCATTGCTTAAAGCAGATGCAAAAATTATGGCTAACATTTGTTAAATTATTTCTAATGTGCTAACACTGTGTTTTTATTTTTCATTCAATCCTTGCCCTGGCCACACAAGTTGGTGATACTTGTATTTAACATCGTAAGATCTGATCTACAGGCTGTCTTCTAGTCATTAGGATATAATTGTTTGCTGTTCTTTGTAACTCTGTATATGTGTGTCCTATATAATACATACAGCATATATTTATTATTAAACAATTCGTGATAGATGTATATGTACATATATACCAAGTATAGAGAAATGTGTAGACATGTTCTAACTGTGTATATTTCATATATGCATGCATACTTATTTAACAGAACCCATACATTTTAAGAGTGTATTTTACTTTTACCCATTTTTTCTTGTGATTATTTTTTAAATTGTGGCACAAATATACACATCAAAACATTCTCCAATTCAACAACTTCTGCATATATAATTCAGCATGTTGTATAACCATTATTGATATCCTTTACCAAATTATTCCATCACTGTTAACATAAATTCAATGCCCCAAATCAAAAACTCTTCCTTCTTCACTCATGGTAACCATTGATCAAGTTTGGTTTCTTTTGGGGTTTTTTTAAAAGTATTTTATTACTTGATGTAATATTCACATATTGTACACTTCCATAGTTAAATCACTTTTTAAAAGAGTTGTGTATGCATCATCACAATCAGTTCTAATGTTTCCTCCCCCTCCTATATGCCTTGTTCACTCACCAATTCCCTCATTTTCCACCACCCCCTACAATAAGCATGTATTAGTTATTGTCTATCTGCATTTGTTCCTTTCTTGTTTCATAAACAGGGAAACCTGACAGGAACAATAAAAAAATCAAAACAGAAAGAAGAAAACAATAAAAATAAAAATATGAAAACTAAAAGTAAGAAAGAAAAGAACACCAGCAATATTTTAAAAACCAAACAAGAATTTTCTGTCGTGGAACAAGCAAGACATAGCTGAACTTGGAGCAAATTGAGGTTGGGTCAAAAGGGGAGTCCACTGACCAAGCATCATATACCATGATTCAATCCACCATAATCAAGTTTGCAATAGCCTCTGTCTGTTCGTAAAGCTATTCGAGTCCCTTTCTTGTGGCCTAGATACTCTATGGATGAATGTTGGATCCTCCATAGTCTTCTACAAATTGAATGCTCACAATTTAAGCTGTGTCATTTTCCCCTTAATCCTATTTGGATTTTGTTATTGTCATCTTTGGATCACACAAGCTAACATGCTGCTTCTGTGTGGCCTTGTTGATGTCTCTCTCAGAGGGCTGCTTGTTTGAGACCCCAGTCTTTAAGACCCCAGTCGTTATTCCAGTTGGTAGCCAGGCACCCTCTGCTTTCTTCACCACACCTTGCTGTAGCACCCTCATCTTCATTATCTGTTCTTAAAGACAAATATGAAGCAGGGCCATCTTCTCAGGACGAAGTATTCTTAGATTGGGGCTAGAATTAAGTGTGTGCCCAGAATCCTTCTTCTTGTCCAAAGGTTATGAGCAACGCGTAAACTCATACCTTTTATATCTCATTTTGTCCACCTCATGATTGGTAACAGCATTGTGCTAATCTCCTGAAAGAATGAAAGAATTATTTCCCACTCACTACTTTAGTATTCAGAACTTTGCAATAATGCATCTGAACTATAATTTATATGTTGAGCAAATTTTAATAATACATCAAATAGCATATACAATAAAATACTTTAATAATACATTTAATAGCTTTAAGAGTCTGCAGGTTTTCTCTTTCACATTAAGCCTAATGTTCAATGACTCGTGTGCATTTTTTATCTACTACCATCTCCGTAACACACTCTAACTCTCTTTATCTCCTGTTTGTATCCCTCTTTCTTCCCTAATTTCTGAACCGTGTAGGAAGGTAGGTGCTGCCCCTTAGATATCAGATAAAAGATTATTTTAACATGGGATGAGTTCCATTTCAGATGTGAAGAGTAACTTAAGACCATAACCTTAGCAACTCCACCAGTCGCTGATCACTTTTATCACATAGAATTCTCTTCCACATTTTTCTTCCACCCTTTTCATGGCCTTTTCAAGACCTTCTGGGCACCACCAAGTTCTTCTGGTCTCAGGATAGTGGAGACTAACATTAGCATGATACACTAGTCCATTGGGCAAATTATTTCCGTATACATTTCAATCTCCATCTCTGGTAGTGTCGTGGTTATGAATCAGGTTATGAACTATGCCTGGTCAGCAGTTCAAATCAGCAGCAGCTCGGTGAGAGCTGGCCTTGACTTTCTGTTCCTGTAAACAGCCTCAGAAGCCTGCAGGGGTTGGCTATGAGTTCGCATTGGCTTGATTGCAGTGAGATGTGTGTGTGTGTGTATATGTGTATGTATGTATTTATATATATATGTGTGTGTGTGTGTGTGTGTGTGTATGTATTTGGTTTGTTCCTCCAGAGAAGGGGAAACTAATAGTTATGCTTCAATGGTCATTCAGAAGCTTTTAAGATCCCCATCACTGCTCATCAATGAAGCAGGGTATTGTAGGAGGATGGATGGTTCAGAACAAAAAATGAGGGAGGGTGGTGGCCTGTCTGACCTCTGTCTTGTGGTAATAGGGAAATCAGAAGTCAGACACAGCTCACCCATGACACTTACTCGATATTTCACAGCCATTGTTCTACCTTGTGTGGATGTTTTTTAAACATTTCCTGGGCAAAGAAATTGCGGACCTGTGGTAAGCCACCCAACAACTCTTCCTCCAATGGAGGAAGAGAAGAATTTCTACTCCCCTAAAGAGTCACAGTCTAGGACAATCCTCCCCTCTTCTGTAGGGCCGCTATTAGTAGAGATTGACTGGATGGCAGGGTATTTTTGGTTTGAGACAGGCAAATGACTTCACAAAAGCAAGCAATTTTAAAAGAAAGACCCTTGATGTTAATTCTTGCTACTACCTGCAACCTCAAAAACATGTCTTCCACCGTCTTTGACAGGCTTTATAAAAGGTTCTGAAAATACACATTATGAGCATTCCGATAGTATTATTTTAAATTTTGCACCCCCTAACTCATGCTACTTATGACATCAACCCAAAATTAGACTCCATTTTATTTTCTCTTTTTGACAAATAGCATCTATTTCTGTAAGGAAATTCTACCTGATGCTTATTCTCACTTGTGTAGGCTAGTAGTGTTCTTCTACGTCGTATGTGACTTTTTTTCTAAATAAATTTCTATCAAATTCCATTTTTACAGACTAAGTGGGTTCTCCCTTAGATAACTTCTACAGAAAAAAGGCTTCAAAATTCAAGTTTGATTTAGAAACAACTCCACCTTGTGGATTGATAGGACGTTGTGATTCACTGCATTCTAGAGTATTAGCTCTTAACTCAGATCATTCACTCCAAGGGTCATCATTTCAGTCCTCAGTTCTTGCTATTCACAAAACGAGTCTCTTCTAGTTTTGGATCTTTCAAACTTCGTCTTTATCCTTCTGTCTGAGTATTCGCTGAATGTTTAAGTTACTAATTAAAGCCTTAAGAAAAACCATAGACTCATTTTACAAACTAGAAAATGACAAACACCGTTGGTTCCTCATTTTATTTTACTGGTTTCCTAAGCAACTTGGTTTCACTGCTCTGCAGTCATGCAATGTGCCCTTTATACTCTTGTTGAAAATACAACACTTTAGGCTGAGCCCCGGTGGCGTAGTGGTTGTGCGCGGGACTGCGGCCCACTGGGATGGAGGTTCAATTCCAGCTCCATGGAACCAAGGCTGGGCCTCCTACTCCCACCACCTGAGGGCAGTGATGCCCCCCCCCAAAAAAAAAAAAGAAAATATAACACTTTAAACCATGTTTTCTCTTTCAAATAGCTACTTTAAAAAACATGATTAAAGAATGTGTGTCAAGTAAAAGGGCAAAAAAGCATTACATAAGGAAGAGAAAGTCGCTTCAACAAATATTGCTTTCAGTAGACTGCCATCAACAAAAGAATTAAACAGAATCCACACCTCACCCATATATAAAAACAGACTCAAGATGGATCAAAGACCTCAATATAAATCCCAGAACTATAAAAATCACTAATGAGAAAATAGGGATGCATTTGAGTATCATTATTGATTATGAACATATTGCTAAAAATAATGAAGAAAATACAAGTGATAGATATAACAAAATAGATTACTGGGGACTAGTCAGGATAAGACACCCACGTGCTTCAAAAGACTTCATCAAGAAAGTTAAAAGGGAACCCATAGATTGGGGGTAAAAAACTTTTTAATCAATTCTGACTTATAGCATCCTTTGGTCCTATGGGTTCCAAAGATTGTAACTCTTTTATTTTTAAATAAATCATTTTATTGAGATTCTTCCAGATCTTATAATAATCCATACATCAATTGTATCAAGCACCTTTGTACATATGCTACCATCATTTCCAAAGCATTTTCTTTCTACTTGAGCCCTTCTCATCAGTTCTTCACTTTTCCCCTTCCTCCCCAACCCTCCCACCCTCATGAGCCCTTGATAATCAATAAATTATTTTTATTTTCATATTTTATACCACCCACTGTCTCCCTTCACCCATGTTACCATTATTTGTTCCCCCCAGAAGGGGAAGGGGAGGTTGTACATCAATCATTCTCTCAGTTTCCCCTTTCTCCTCCTTCATCCGCCACCTTCCCTCTATCCTCATAGTATTGGTACTCTCATTATTGATCCTGAGGGATTTATCTGTGCTGGATTCATGTGTTAAGAGCTCTTATCTGTACCAGTATACATGCTCTAGTCTAACCAGATTTATAAGATATGACCGGGATCATGATATTGGGTGGGTAGGAAACTTTGAAAAACTTGAGGAATGTTGTGTGTTTTGTTAGTGTTATACTGCACCCTAACTGACTTGTCCCATCCTTGTGACCCTTCTGTAAGAAGATGACGAATTGCCCACAGATGGACTTTGGATCTCCATTCCAATGATGGGGGGGGTGGAATTTGGCATTAACACAAGGTACTAATCTCTAAAATCTATAGAAAAAAATAACATCTCAATAAAGATGAATAACCCAATTTAAAAAGTGGGCAAAGGAAATAAGCACACACTTCACCAAAGATGACAGCCAAATGACCAACAAACTAATAAAGAAATACTAGCCATCCAGAAGAAACAAATCAAACCAATGGTGATATACTATCTTATACCAACAATGACAGCCAGCTTCAAGACAATAGAAAAATAGCAACTGCTGCAGATGCTGCATAAAGAGTGCTAGTGGATTTGTAAATATATGCTACCTCGAATAACTGGGAGTAGAAATTGCATATAACTGAGCAATCCCTCTGCTGAAAGAAGAGTCATAAAGTGAATAGAGATGTACACTCATACTGCTCACAGTACTGTTCACAATAGCAAGAAGATAAAAGCAATCTAAGTGTCCATCTGTAAACAAATGGATTAGAAAGAAAAAACTTTGGTACACACATAATGGGATGCTTTGCATCCCTAAACACCAATCATGAAACCATGAAGCACCTCATGGCTGGATGCATCTGAAAAACATTATGCAGAATAGAATTAGCCAATAACAAAGAGATAAATATTGTGTCAGACGGCTACTAGAAGAGAAAAAAAGACAGATGTCCATACCAAAGAGAACAGACTTTGGAGATTGCCAGTTGGGGGAAGGCAAATGAGAGAAGACAAAAAATGGGCTAGACTGTGGATGAATGATAAACTTAGGTTAAATGGAAGACAGTGGTCCACAAGAAGGAGAAGAAAAAAATCAAGGACTAATTGAAGGGTCAGCTATTCAATTGAAGGGGATTGATGCATCATTTAAACTGTTGGATTCTAAATTAATAATCTGAAATGTAAACCCTGACCCAATATACATTTTTAAAATTATAAGATATTTTTAGTTTTAAAAATATAATTGATCTCTAGGTGGCTGAATCTAGAAGTACAGTACATATATTACATACATGGAAATATTGTTTTCAAAATATGCGATGAATTCTGGTAACTTTTTTCCTCAACAGAATCTTATTTATTATTTAAATCATTTTACTGGGGGTTCTTACAGCTCTTACAACATTTCATGCATCCATTGTATCAAGCATATTTATACATATGGTACCATTATCATTTCTACTTGAGCCCTTGATATAAGTTCTTTTTTCACCTCCCTCCTGCACTCCACCCAATGTATCCTTGATCAATTATATGCTGTTATTGTTATTTTGTATCTTACACTGCCCATTGTCTCCCCTCATCACATTTCTGTTATTTATCCTCTGGGGTGGGAGATGCTATATATTCAATCTTGTGATGGGTTCCTCCTTTCTCAAACTTTCCCCTCCCTGACCATCCCTGACCTTCATGATATTGTTACTCCCATTACTGTTCCTGAGAGGTTTGTCTTTCCTGAATTCTAGGTGTAAAGAGCTCTTATCTGTACCAAATTGTGTTCTGCAATCTGACCAGATTTGTAAGTTAGAACTGAATTATGGTAGTGGTGGAGGGGAAGGAGTATTCAGGAACTGGGGGAATGACTTGTGACTTCTGGTGACTTTTTTACACACTTTGTGATTTGTGTTAGATAAAAGTTAGTGAGGGGTACTTGTAGGAGGCACACCTCTTGGTCATGCATGCTCAGGACTAAATGGGCATAAACGCTGTTAGGTAAACAGGTCCCAGGATTTAGAATTTGATAGAAAAGAGGATCAGGCTGATGGATTATAACAGGTCCTGCTTGCTAGTTAACAGAAAGATACTCACTCTGGGTCAGAATAGCAGACTTGAAACTATTTGAATGATCTTTTCTTTTTTTATTTTTTCCTGGTCTTTTTCTTTTGATGCTTATCTATAGAAGATAGGCAGAATAAGCAAACCTAAGGAGACAGTGATGGGACCAATGTTTCCAGGGGGTGGGGGAGATGGGCTAGGAGGAGGCTGGTGTGGAGGCAGGGGGAGAGGTGAAATAATGATGACAGGTACCAGGGTATAGCAAGGGTTCTAAAACAGACAACGAAGAGGGTGTAACATTCATAGTCACGTTTAATCAATTGAAAGGTATTGAAGAGGAATTACTGAAAGATGAACAAGGGGTAATCATGAGAGTGGGGCAAAAGAAAAGAAAATGAGGTAAGAAGAAGAAAATAAGAATCTTATATGGGTATAAATATAGATATGCATATTTGTAAATATATAAAGATAGATGTATTTGTCTAGATACATGTGTTTGCATATGTGTGTATGTGGAGATATATATATATATCAGCTGGACTTTGGGCTTCTACTTAAATCTTACCTCAGTATAAGAACAACTTGTTCTAATAATATGGCAATATATGATACACAACCTCCCAACATGAGTGCTGAAGACAAAGTGGGTGCATAATCAAATGTGGTGAAGAAAGCTGATGGTACCCGGCTATTAAAAGATATAATATCTGGGGTCTTTGAGACTTGAAGTTAAACAAACAGACATCGATCAGGGAAGTAAAAAAGCCCATATGGAAGAAGCACACCAGTTTTGTGATCATGAGGTGTCTATGGGACTAGGTATCAGGAGTTGAAAAACAAGCAATCAAATTGACACAAAAAAGCATGGACAAAGTGGAGACACAAAATCCACCTGTAAGATAATTGGACAGTCCCTCACAGAAATGCCAAATAGTAGGGATGATATATCCAGGGTGTGGTGTAGCACTGTTGAAACAAAAAAAAATATCTTCTAGCTCTTTAATATTTCTTCCTTTTGGTCTTGCTTTACTCTTTAGATCTTGTTAGACCTGCGTAAGTTCATTTGTATAATTAAGATCATTTGATGCATGAAAGTCAAGAAGGATAGCCCTTCAGAAACAGTGATGAGAGTAATGATTCTCTGAGGGTATAGGAAGTGGGAGAAGGGGGAGTAATAGCAATTATGATTGTATAACCCCATTTGAATGGACACATTGGGTGGAGTAAGATGCAGCAAAAATTGTTATTACTATTACATATAATATAATAACAAGGGTTTGTGGAGGGGCAGGTAGAATGGGGAGGGAAAGGCTAAAGAGGAGCTGATAGCAAAGAATTCAAGTAGAAAGAAAACATTTTGAAACTGATGGTGGCAGCAATCATACAACTGGGCTTGATCCAATTGAATCATGGATTGTTATATGTAAGAGCTCCCAATAAAATTATTTTTTTTAATGATGGTGTTCAAAAATTGAGTTCTTCAAGGGATAAGGATCTTGATGGGTGATAGTATAAATGATATTTTCTTTGGTGCTTGGGATGGGAACAGGACAGCAATATACAACAACAAGACTAAATTCCACCCAGGACTGCCTCTGGGTGGCATTTGGACATTGCTGCTGGCTGCCTGGCCTTCCGCAAGAGCCAGATTCTCCAGCAGGCTCAACAATGATGCAAGCTACTCGGTGTTGTCCAATACACTTTTTTTTTTCTCCCTAACTCAGCAGGAATTTCGTTCTTGTTGCCCTGTAAGCAAGCCGCTTGCTCAATTGTCCAAAGAACACGGTTATCAACAGGATCATCTAAGTGCTTCTTATCGTATGGATAGAGATGCCACTAACAATGCAGGCACCAAAAAAAAATGCTTCTTGAAAAAGTTACGAAACATCCTAGGAGCCAGAATGGAACAGATAACTGGGTCAATGCCTTACAAACTAACTGGTAGGGAGGAAAAAAACGAGGAAATGCAAGCATAAATCAGAGGTCATGTGGAGTATAATATAGAAGTATCCCTTGTGTGTATCATAAAGAGCATAGAGGAAAATAAAAATAGAAGAAAGGGAAACCCTAAATCAAGAATCCCTGAGATGTGAGGTGGAGTGTGGAGAGCCCGGTGACAGCCAGAACTTACAGGGATTGCTTTGTTTTTCCAAGTCTCATCCATTTTCCACATCTCAGAGAGAGTGAAGTCAGCACCATTGTGTGTCAAGTAATTTCAGATTTTAATTGAGGCATTATCAGTATATGTTGTCTGACCTTGAACACTATTTAAGTTTTCTGGAAATTCTTTTATGGTTGTTGCTTGTTTGGTAGGCTATCAATCAGTTGCCAAATACGAGACCTATTGCTCCTTCTCTTTGGAGCAGTTTCTCAGTCAGTTATTATTTCAAATCCTCTACCACGCCGCTTTAACTGCACCCCATCAGATCCTGAAATCAGTTACTGGATAAAAAGGTAAGCATGTGTCTATGTCATCAACAAAACACTGGCAACAATTGTCCAAAGCAAAGACACATAAATGCCAAGCAGACAAGAAACAAAGAAGCTCTTCGGTGGGAGGGACGTGGCGGAGCACTAAATAAAACTGATACCAGTCCCACCACAGGAGAATGTGCCAGCCAGAAGTAAAGTTCATGCAGGGTCATAAGGGCACCCACAATGTTATTTAAACCAGAGGTCCCTTCCACTTCAACACCTTCATTGCCATTCTATATCCTATGGACCCTCCCTCAATTCAATTGTGACTCTTTATCTTGAAGATCTCTTTGAAAAGATAATATTTAATTTTAATAAATAAGAAATGAAGTGGACAGTGGAGTCTAACTCAACAGAAAATACACCAATATGCCACTTGATACCAAAAAATTGTTAGTAGATATTTGTGGATGATATTTGTACAAAATAGGTTTGACCCATTTTGAAAGAATAAGCTTGGGTATATGTATCGGGTGATGCATTAACTCCTTCAAGTTTGCTCTTTACCATGCTGTAAATGCAAAAGTACGTTTTCATGCATTGGGTACCTCAGTCCCAGAGGACACACAAAAGTGAGGAAACTCCAATAAATTTATCAGTCATAAACGCCAGGCAGAGAAGAAAAAGGAGCTGATGAAGCAGAATCTGTCCAAAACGTCGGCCTACCAGGTGCTCTAGGCCATGATTGAGAAGCTGG
Source organism: Nesogale talazaci (assembly GCA_004026705.1). Taxonomy (NCBI): domain Eukaryota; kingdom Metazoa; phylum Chordata; class Mammalia; order Afrosoricida; family Tenrecidae; genus Nesogale; species Nesogale talazaci. The sequence goes on along the minus strand of PVJH01018562.1, from coordinate 18,944 downwards.
AGAAGGAGGGGGGCTCAGGCAGTTCTGGTGCTCCTCCTGCAGCCGTCCAGCACTCCACTAGTTTGGGGTCCCCGACGCCAACAGCATCAAGCGGATGTTGCTGGACTGGTGCCGAGCCAAGACGCCTGGGTATGAGCTTGTGGACATCCAGAACTTCTCCTCCAGCTGGAGCGATGCAATGGCCTTCTGCGCCCTCATGCACAACTTCTTCCCTGAGGCCTTTGACTACGGGCAGCTCAGCCCGCAGAACCGGCAGCAGAACTTCAAAGTGACCTTTTCATCAGCAGAGACCCAAGCAGACCGCCCGCAGCTTGTGGACACAGAGGACATGGTGCGGCTTCGACAGCCTGACTGGAAGTGCGTGTACACGTACATCCAGAAGTTCTACCGCTGTCTGGTCCAGAAGGGGCTGATAAAAACCAAAAAGTCCGAACTCCCGTTCGGGGCTCCACATATGCTGGTGAACTGCATGCCCCTTGGTGGAAGTAGGGGACGTGATGATCATGGGCAAGAAGCCCGACCCCAAGTGCGTCTTCACATATACAGTCACTCCACAACCACCTGAGATGCCACGAGCTGCGCCTGAGCGGCAAGAGCTTCTAGGCCTCCAGCCGGCGGCCGACTGCTGCTGCCTCCGGGCACACCCCAGCCCTGCCCGCACCTGCCCACCCCTGCCCCATCTGTGGTGACACCCCTACCCCAAATTTATGCGGCGTTTTGAGAAATTACTGGTTTACAAAGAATAAAAAGCTTATCAATCAAATTATTTTAACTGTATCGCATCTATGCATAGAATTATATTCTGATTTTTTAAACAATGATATTCATTACTTTAACTTCTAAATAGATTGCAAATATGATGCTTAAACAAATTGCAATTCAATAAAATACTAACATATCAAACATCCCCAAAGGTAGGGAAATTCAGCATTTATCTAACATGAAAAGTTTTACTTTGTGTATCAAATGTATTTTGGATTTTATTGTCTACTACATGGAGCACAATGCTTGATATTACTCTATATACACTAACAAATTCATTGTTACATGCACACACATATATGCATATACATATATATGGAAGTTGCAAATATGACTACAAAGTCATAGAAATCCTTATTAAAGAAAAGAATTAAAATCTGAAGTCAGTTTGCCAGCATATTCTCCCTATAGAGCTAGACACTAAGAAACACCATGCTTCATCTCTCTAACCCTTTCTGGGAAATTCTATGTGCTTCAGTTTATACCAGGTCAAAACAACAATGTTGACATTCTCTCAGGATTCAAATTGTGTTCATTTTAAGTGTTCTTTGAGTTGGGGGAAAGGAAAATTCAAAGGAGAAAGATAAGAGTTGTAGAATGATTGGAGTAAGATTTCTCAACTAAATTCTCATCAGATAGCCCTTAATACTCATGACCAAGTGCATCGTGATACACAAAATTACAGGCACAACTTTCCTGGCTTCTTTGTTTTCTTACCAAAGCAGTTTTCAATTTCTTAAAACTTCTTCATATTAAGTTTTTTTATTGGGGGGGGGGGAGCAATCACTGCCTCTGGGGGTCATGGGCGCTACCCAGTGCTGCTCCTGAGAGCCACGACTGGATTTGAACTGCCAAGCCCATGGACTGCAGTCCCGCACTCAACCACTTATTGCCACCAGGGCTCAGCCCCCATAATAAGTTGTTTATTGACCATAATTATCCTGTGCCCTTCAAGAAAATTTATCAAGATTACTCCTTTAGAATCCCCAGTTTCCATAACCTTGTGCACGGACCTCTTGGTTTTGAGCTTAGCTGGTCCAGGCAGTGCCCTTAAAGAACATTTCTACAGTCATCGATTGGTCTCAGAAACATGTTCAAATACTTCTTCCTTATAATAAGAATTTGTAAAAAAAAAAAAAAAAGAAGTTTGTGTGTATGAACTAGAACCCTATTAGTAATACTTTTTTACTTACCCTCATATATTCTGTTCAATCTTGTATGTTTACCATCCAGAAATTTTGAGCAGATATTTTCAAATGATACACTGTGAGGATGAGTCACTTAACCCTTTTGAGTCAAATCACTTTTTCCCAAACCTATTTTATTGGAAGCTAATACAGATATCACATCATTCCATAGTTCAATCACATTGGGCAATATATTACTACCATAATCAATTTCAAATATTCTCTGCATTCTTGAATTTCTTCACATCAGCTTCCCATTTCCCGACCACCAATCACTGTACCCCCCCCCCCAAAAAAAATCCTTATTCTGCTTGCTGACTCTATAGGCTTGTCAATCCTGAGTTTTATATCTTGAGAAACAAATATATATATATACACATATATATATATATAACAAAAATTTAAGAGAGTCACCCCCAATGACAAAATACATCTGAGATATATGGACAACAACATATACAGAAAATGTTGAATACCAAATCAGACCCAACATGGACCAAAGGATCAACTGACAAGATTTTTACCATTCAAGTGAGATTTATCATTTTGATCTCCTATAGTCATCTCTACAATGCACTGTTCGGTAGCCAGGTTTTTTTCCCATCACTCTATTATGAATAGAGGGAAATCAGCAGAGCCTTATTTGATGTGTCAATATCACAAATGTATCTTGGGTTCCCATAGTCATCCCTACTCTTCTGAAAACCAGAATCTCACAATTTAGGTTCTGATAGCATTTCTTCCTTTGGCTTCACTTTGAATTATATGATTTACAATTCTTCAGTCACTGATTTAAAATTCTTAAGTTGCTGATATTGGTATGCTTCTTCCATGCAGATTTAGTTGACATCTCACTTAGATGGCCACTTGTGGAGGAAAAAAATCCCTTAAGACCCCAGATGTTATTTTACCTTTTGGCCCAACACTACCTAATATCTTCACCACTTTTGTTACAGAACCCATATCTTCTGTGTTCCTTTCCTGAGGGCAAGCATCAATCAGGGCCATGATGTATGTACCAATCCTTAAATTGGACATAAATGTGGTGAAGAAAGCTGATGGTGTCCGGCTATAAAAAGATATAGCATCTGGGGTCTTAAAGGCTTGGAGATAAATAAGCAGCCATCTAGCTGAAAAGCAACAAAGCCCACATGGAAGAAGCACATCAGGCTCTGTGAGGTGTCGATGGGATCAAGTATCAGGCATCTAAGACCCAGAATAAAACCATACCTAAGATGAATGGTGGTGGGTGGAGACCCAAAGCCCATCTGTAGACAATTGGACATCCCCACACGGAGGCATCATGAGGAGGAGATGAACCAGTCAGGGGATAGTATAGCATGGATGAAACACACAACTTTCCTCTCGTTCTTTGGTGTTTCCTTCCCCACACCCCCACACCCACTATCATGACCTCAGTTCTACCTTACAAATCAGATTAGACCAGAGTATGCACACTACTACAGATTAGAGCCTGCATCACAGGAAATCCAATATAGATCAATCCCTCAGCGCTGACAAGGAGAGTGGTGATATCAGCAGGATTAGGGTGGGGGGGTGGCAATAGGAGTGGGGGATCAATCACAAGGATCAATTTTAAAACCCCTCCCAGGGGGACAAATAATGGAAAAGTAGGTGAGGGCCAACAGAGGATGATGTAAGATATGGGGAAATAATCTATAATTATCAAGAGTTTGTGATGGAGGGTGGGTGGGGAAGGGAGACCAGAGAAATGGGGAGTTGATATCAGGACCTCAAGTAGAAAGAAAATGTTTTGAAAACATTGATGGCAATAAATGTACAAATGTGTTTGACACTATGGATGGATGGATGGATGGATGGATTGTGATAACTGCTGCACGAACCCTGGGGTTGTCACCTAATCTAGTGTCAATTTGAGGATGCAGAGTGTAGGGGCAGAGTCAAGCCTGTCAATCTGGAGACAGCCAATGAGACCTCTGTGAGAATTCTGGGAAATCCAGTACTTCCTTCTTAGAGGAAGGAGACACCATCTCTCTCTCTTCTCACTCCCTTGGAGAAACTCGACTGACAAGGCTCACTTCCTGTGAGACATTCCTGAGAAGAAGCCACATGAACCCACCCTGATGCAACCCTGGGTGCTAAGAAGTCCTGTAGAGACCCCTGCCAGCACTGAGATGTTTACAACACCATTGGATCCAAAGATTGTTCTATGATTGTCCTGTATTTGGCATCATTGCATGTATTTCATGAGTCTGAAGAGGACTTTATAGACTGATACTGGGCATATGGGCTAATATCGGACTTATGGACTTGTTTCGGACTGGGCTGAGATGTTTCTCCACCTTCAATTGCTCTTGTATATAAACCTCTTTCTTATATACATAAGTGTGATTATGAATTTGTTTCTCTAGTCTACCCAGGCTAAGCACAAACCCCCAATAAAATTATTTAAAACAAACAGATATAGTGTCTCAGGTCTTAATGGCCTGAAGATAAACAATCAGCCATCTGGTTGAGAAACAACAAAGCCCACATAGAAGCACATCAGATTGTCCCAACAAGATTGCTGTAAACAAAGTGGGTGCAAAAGCAAAAGTGGCGAAGAAAGCTGATGGTGCCCGGCCATCAAAAGATATAGTGCCTGGGGTCTTTAAGGCTTGAAGATAAACAAGTGGCTATCTAGCTGGGACTCTATAAAACCCACATGGAAGAAGCACACCAGCCTGTCCTGACAAGATCACAGTGGACAAAGCAAGTGCATAAGCAAAAGTGGTGAAGAAAACTGATGGTGCCCAATTGAGGAAAGCTGATGGTGACCAGTTATCAGGGGGTGTAGAATCTGAGTTCTTGATGGCTTAAAGATAAGCAAGCAACCATCTAGCCAAGAACCAAAAAATCCCAATGGAAGAAATACTGGGAGATGACAAGGTGTTGAGGTGATCAGGCATCAAAGAACAAAAAAATTATATCATTGTGAATGAGGGGGAGTGCAGAGTGGGGACCCAACGGCCATCTGAGGGCTACTGGACATTTCCCCACAATAGGCCCGGGAAGGGAACAAGACTGTCAAGGTGCAGTGTAGCAATGATGAAACATACAAAGTTCTTGAATACTTCTTCACACCCCACCTGCCACACCCATGGTCCTAATACTACCTTATAAATCCATCTGAACCAGAGGAAGTATACTGATACAGAAAGGAACTGGAAACACAGTGTGGCCAGGCCAAAAGAACCCCTTAGGACCAGTAGTGACAAGAGCAATAATGATAAGGGTGGAGGGAAGGTAGGGTAGAAAAGGAGAACAGATTGCAAGTATCTACATATGACCTCCTAAGGGAGAACAGATTGCAAGGATCTACATATGACCTCCTCCCTGGGGGACAGACAGTGAGGAAGTGAGCGAGGGTAGACATCAGACAGTGCAAGAGATGACAAAATAGTAATAATTTATAAACTATCAGGGGCTCATGGGGGAGAGGGGAGCGGGGAGGAAGGGGGGAAATGAGGAGCAGATACCAGGGGCTCAAGTGATAAGTATTTTGAGAATGTTGAGGGAAACAGAGATAAATAAGTGCTTGGCACAATGGATGTATGTGTGGATTGTGAAAGGAGTTTTATGATCCCCAATAAAATGATTTCCTACTTGTATTTTGGAGTGTATAATATTATTCAATTTCTCAATTGTTCATCCTAATATTTATAATTTTGATACATTGTCTTATTTTCTTCATGTGTGCTGCATTACATAATTTTTTACTGGTTTCCTTGGGCTTTCTGAATATTGAGCACTTCTTTAAATTACTTTCTTTTTCTGTGATGGTATGAGTACTTGCTAATATGTAAAGTATAACATTTAAAAGAGCTGAAAGATGATGTGGGCTTTATGTCTGTATAAAGTTTCTTTTTTCTCCTGGAAGTAGGAGATTTGTGCATGTGTCTATACATGCATCTCAGTTTCTGTCCATTTTTGTCTCTATCTTCTCTATGAATCTATTCTAACTCTAAATATATTAAGGCTTTCCTTTGCCTTTAAATTTTCAGGTTTTTTTGTTTGTTTGCATGTTTGTTTCAAAGAATTAATTTATTCAATTACTTTCCCACTACATTTACTAAGGAAAAGAAAACAGTGAATCTATAGGAATAAACATGCTTCTATTCACTGAAATTTGTGTTTTTAGGATGTTTTGAGAGTGATGATGGCAACAAGTGTGCAAATGTGGCCTGCAAACAATTGATGTATGTATGAATCATGATGGGAGTTGTATGAGCCCCTAATAAAATGACTCATTAAAAAAAAGGGAGGGGGAAAGAGAAGCTGATACCAAGGGCTCAAGTGGAAAATATTTGGAAATTAATATGTCAACATGTATACAAATATGCTTGATACTGCTGAACCCTGGTGGCGAAGTGGTTGTGTGTGGAACTGTAACCCACAGGATTGACAGATCAAATCCAGCAGCAGCTCTCCAGGAACAAGGCTGGGCTTTCTACTCCCAACAGGGCAGTGATGCCACCAAAAAAAATATGTGCTTGATACAAATGATGTATTGAATGTTATAAGAGCTGTAAGAGTCCCCAATAAATTCATTGAAAAAATTTGTTTTAATAAGAGCAATTCAATGAATTATACTGGTAATGAAAACTAAATGAAGTGAAATTTTTATTTTTTATGAAGGTAATTTAAAATAAAATTAATTATCTTATTAATCTCATATTCTTAATAAATTGATGTTTCTTATCATAAAGATTAAAATGATCAGTATATCATTTTATTCTAGATTGTTTTAATAGAAAGGTATTCAATTTTAGGAGGAGAAATTTCAACTGTTGATATAATTTTATTCTATGTTATAGTCTTTAAAAATAGATATAGAATTAAGTATATGTGCCTATGTAAAACATTCTTACAGAGCCCTTATTCTTGTTTAATATTACATCTAAAATATTTCATTAATATACTTTAAAATATATGGAACATAACTTTTCCTAAGATGAAGAGAATATTAGTTAAAATCTATCCCATGAAAATATAATTGCTTATATATTTCAAAGCTCATCAAAATTAAATAAGAAGAAACAGCAATAAGTATTTTTTCACAGATTCTGTAACATTTAACATTCTACAAATAAAGGTTCAAAGAATAATTGTGCTTTGTATGCTATTATTTGTTATGGTTTTATACTAGATGACTTCTGGTCAAAAAATCATTTAGAGAAATACATTTATGCACCAGTGCTTTAAATCCTTAGGTCTATTTTTAAAACACAAACACAAATGCATATACAAATACACATGTCGCAAGTCAGCAATTCACTAGAGAGTAGGATGTACCTGAACTTCCCACTAAGGGGGAGAAAAAAAGGAAATATCTCCAAAGTCAAACAGTAAAGGATTCCTTTAGCACAATGATACAAGGCATATCAATGCATGAAAAGTTTTGGGTTTCTTTAAATCATTTTATTGGAGACTCAAACAACTCTTAACACAATCAATACATTCACCAATTATATGCAGACCACATTTGCACATTTATTGCCATGTGGAGGATGTTATATGTAGATCTCTGCAATTGGGTTCCCCTTTCTACTCCACCTTCCCTCCACCCTCCCAGTATCACACTCCCACCACTGGCCCTGAAGGGATCATCTATCCTGAATCCTCCATGTTTACGGCTCCAGTGGACATTCCCTGGTCTTGCTGGACTTGTAAGGTAGAAGTGGGATCATGATAGTGGAGAGAAGAAGCACTTAAGAACTAGAGGAAAGTTGCATATTTCATTGTTGCTACACTGTATCTTGACTGGCTCACTTCCTTCCTGTGACCCCTCTGTAAGGGGTTGTCGTTTCACCCATTGCTGAGTTTTGGATCCCAATTTGTACTCCCCCTCATTTAAGTCTTACAATTTTCAGTTCTTTGATGCCTGATACCTTATCCCTTTGACATCTCATCGTCACACAGGCTGGTGTGCTTCTTCCATGTGGACTTTGTTGCTTCTGAGTTAGATGGCCATTTGTTTATGTTCAAGCCTGTAAGACCCCAGATGCTATATCTTTTGATAGCCAGGCATGATCAGCTTATTGAACCGCATTTGCTTATGCACACATTTGTCATCAGCCATCATATCAGGAAGATAGGCATGCAATGATATGATTTTTAGTTCTTCGAAGCCTGATAACTGATCCTTTTGATACCTCTTGGTCATACAAGCTGGTGTGCTTCTTCCACGTGGACTTTGTTGCTTCTGAGCTAGATGGCTGCTTATTTATTTTCAAACCTTTGAGACTCCAGACGCTGCATCTTTTGATAGCCGGGTACCGTCAGCTTTCTTCACCGCTTTTGCTTATGCACACCTTTGTCTTCAGTGATGATGTCAGGAAGGTGAGCACCATGGAATGGTCAAGCTTATTTTCACACAAAGTTCTCAATTTAAATGGAGACACAGTGTGGGGATTGCACTGGATCCGATCCCACCACACCCAGGCAAAACACAAAGGGCATGCAGCAGAACTGCAAGGGGATCTGAGCAAGGAAGTCCCGAGGGACTATCAAAAGTACTTGAGGCCAGAGGATGGCACCCCATCAGACTCAACCAGACAAACAGACCTTGAACTATTTACAAGCTTTTCTTTTTGTGTGTGTCATTAGTTTTTTTATTAGTGTTGTTTTGCTTTCTTTTGTTGCTATGTTTTGCTCTGGCTTGTTTTTGTGCGTGTTATTATTTCTACAGGTCTATCTAGATAAGATTGACTGGATAAACCATCTGGAGAAGAAAACAACAAGACTGATGGTTCCAACAGGACATGGAAGAGGAGGACATGGGGGAAAGGAAGTAGTGTAAACAACCCAGAGAAAAGGGAACAAAAAGTGATCCAAAATCATTGGCAATGAGGGCATAAGAGGTCTACTAGGGATTGATCAAGGGTAATGTAACTGAGAGGAACTACTGAAACCCAAATGAAGACCGAACATGACAGTGGGACAAGAGAAAAAGAAAAGGAAATAGAAGAAAGAAACTAGGAGACAAAGGGCAATTATAGAGATCTAAATACAGGTGTGTATGTATGTAAAGACATGATTATGGGGAAATAGATCTACATGTATATAGTTATAAACTTAGTATTAAGGTAGCAGATGAACATTAGGCCTCCAGTCTAGTATTCCCTCGATGCAAGAATACTTTGTTCTATTAAACTGAAATTCCATGATGCTCACCTTCCCTGAACAATCGCTGAAGATAAAGCTGGTGCATAAGCAAATGTGGTGAACAAAGATGACGGTGCCTGGTTATCAAGGATACAGAATCTGGGATCTTAAAGGCTTGAAGGTAAACAAGCAACCATCTAGGGGAGAATCAACAAAGTCCGTTTGAAAGAAGCACACTAGCCTATGTGATCACAAGATGTCACAGGGACCCAGTAGCAGGCATCAAAGGACCAAAAAATCACATCAGTGTGAATGAGCAGGAGTGTGGAGTGGGGACCCAAAACCCATCTGTAGGCAACTGGACATCCCCTTAAAGAAGAGTTGCAGGGAGGAGATGAGCCAATCAGAGTGCAGTGCAGCAATGATGTAACGTACAACTTTCCTCTAATTCTTAAATGTTTCCTGCCCCCTTCCCCCACTATTGTGATCCCGATTCTACCTTACAAATCTGGCTAGTCCAAAGGATGTACACTGGTACAGATAGGAACTGGAAACACAGGGAATCCAGGACAGATGATCCCTTCAGGACCAGTGCTGAGAGTGGCGACACTTAGAAAAGTGCAGGGAAGGTGGGGTAAAAAGGGAGAATCAATTACAAAGATCTACATATAACTCCCTCCCTGGGGGACAGACAACAGAAAAGTGGGTGAAGGGAAATGTCTGACAGTGTAGGACATGACAAAATAATAATAATTTATAGATTATCAAAGGCTCATGAGGAGGGGTTGGGAAAGAGGGGAAAAAATGAGAAGCTGATACCCCAGGCTCAAGTAGAAAGAAAATGTTTTGAGAATGACAATGGCAACAAATGTACAAATGTGCTTCACACAATGGATGTATGAATGGATTGTGATAAGAGTTGCATGAGTCCCCAATAAAATTTTTATGATCTTAGTTTAGAACATAAACTATGTATCAAGATTATTAAATTCCCAAACTGTTTTTCTTTCAGAATATTTTCATTTCAAAATTTGAAATGAATTTTCATTAATGATACTCCTGGCTTATAAGGTGAAATAAAGATATGAAACTAATAAGGGAAAATGTCAGTATTTTTCACAAAATAATTATACACCACTTTTCTCCTTCTTCACAATCCTATGAGAATTCTCCTGGCCTGATGATCTCAGTCTGAGAATCCCAGAACTCTAATACTTCACTGGGTCACCACCATCACCTATAGCTAAATAGTTGGCTTGCTGCATCTGTATTTGTGTAATATACACTCTTTTAAAAGGAAGCATGGCACATGGTGCATGTTTAATGCTTATGCAAAGAAGAGCATTTAATTGGGAGAGTTCTTTGACTCCCAGACCATGAAGTCATCTGACGTCTTTGAAGATAAGGAAGGTGGAGGAGGCAGGATGTCACAAAGGAAGCAGAAATGACACAGGAATGGAGAGTTGGGACAATTGTATGGAGAAAGGAATATGAAAGCAAATGAATGTGATTTTTAAAAAGGATCCCGATGTGAGAATCAAGATGTGGGGGAAAGGTAATTACCATAATCTTACAATTACTGCCCCTCTTTTTAAAATCTTCCATTCCTCTTCCTTTACAGTTTCTGCATACATCAGACCACCTTGGCTGCACTATAGTACCATCACCATGTAATCCAGTCAAACAATATCAATAAGACCTCTAGTCCCATAAAGATTTCTGCTATTTGCATTATTCTTCTTCTTCTTCAATATTTCATTCTGTTAACAACAATCACATGTGCTACTCCAATAATCTAAGGATTGAGTTCTTCTGCATATCAGAAAAATGCTACAAAAATATTTCTCCTGACTTTCTCTCCACCTTCTTATCTGTGACACCTATCTGCAACAGGCTTCTTGGTTACATGGAAACCTTTTTATTCAACCCTCAACTACTTATAAATTTCTTTGATCCCACATGTTTTCTATAAGTAGCGTATTGCCTTACATCCCCACATTTTCCCTTAAAGCATTTTTAACCCGATATTAATGAAATGGCTATTTCAAATCATGTTATGTCCTTGCTGTCATCATTCATCAATTCCATACAATCTTACTCCTCTTTCTACTCTTTTATTGTAGCTGCTCACTTTATCAGCAACAAAGATGTCCCAGTACTAAATCCAAGTGTTTCTCTTGATTTTTTTTCTTGTTAGATATATTTTTGGCATATGAAGGTTATAGCCCATATTATTTCTTTAACAATGTCTCCCTTTCATCCTGTTGCAGTACATGGAGACTGAGCTCTTTCATGGCAGGATATATAATAGAACAGTGGTTAGAGTAACATAACAATGGTGTCAATAAATGAAATTGCCAATTTCACTCCCATCAAGTGTATTCAGACTCATAGTGACTCTGTATGCCAGATTAGAAGAGCTGACTTATTGCATTTCCAAGGCTGTAAATCTGCAGAGAACTAGACTGTCTTATCTTTCTCTCATGAAGCCTCTGGTGGTTCCGAACCACTGACCTACTGATTAGCAGAAATGCCATGGATTCGATCATCTTTTTAAATTTATTTTATCCTGCATGGCTGCTCTAATATCTTTCTTTGATATCTTAATGTGCTAGGCTTTAAGCAAATCCTTCTTTCTCATTTCAAATTTTGAATTACCTTTAAATTTCATCTCCAATCCCAATTATTCTTGTCTGTCATGTATTATGACTAGTTTGGTGAACTCCTAGTAATTTTTCAAAGCTTATGCAAGCTCTGCCTTGTGTATAAAGCTCTTAGTTTCTAGCAGAAACTGTTTCTTTGTTCCTAACAATCCCCTGGAACTCTTACTGGGCTGCAACATATTATGGTTTATTTGTTGTGTGGAAATCTATTTAATTTCTAATTAAAGTTTATGTTTCCTGACTTAGAGAAATGGTGGATGGAAGAGATAAATGGGTAGATGGATAGTTACTGGGAAGGGTTTTTTTTAAGGAAATGAGATTTTGATGAATTTTGAAAGATGAACATAACTGGAAATATTCTATATGACATTGCACAATACATACTTACCAGCTACTTGAGGTTATTGAGTCCTTGAAATATGACTAGTGCAACTAAAGATTTTAAATTTCTACTATTTACCAAATGTAATTAGTGACTACTAGCTAACAAATCTAGAGGTGGCTTATCTATTTTCACTACATACTATGTTTGTAGTATGTAGTAGAATCTGAATTCATACCTGGACTAGAAATCTAGATTATTTTTAGTTAGTTGTTTGCTCATCACAAGACTTGCATTCTTATTTTCAACTAAGCAAAAACATGAACTAGATAGTCTCTAGAGGTGTTCGTTGGGTACTAATTTCATTTAAGATTGCATTCATCATGCAAGACTGGGTGTGGGCATATGTGTAAGATAAGCAGAAGTCTTAAAAAAAAACTCTGGGATCCAATTTTTCCTAATCTTCAGTGTTTCCTGCCCTTTCCTTTTAGTTACAGGTCTAAGCTTCTGAGCATTCCTGCTTTTTTGTCTTGCCAGTCCTTTAAATGTCGTTACCACAAGCTCCTTCTTGCTTTAGCTCACATTACCTTTTGGCAGCATGCACAAGTGTAGTGGAAGCAGAAGTGTTTGCCTCATAGGCAGGAGACTACATCTTCCATGTGCTTACAGTGCTTTCCCTATAATAATGGATAAGAATCAGGAAGACTCATGTAGTACCCAGTATTAGGATAAGGAAGTAGTCAGACATTGGAGAGGTTTGAAACACAGCAGAGATAGGAAGGGCTTACACCAAGGATAATGTGAGTTCATATGTATTGCTTTATCTCCAGTAAGCTGTAATAGTTTCCGGCTCCAGTGACTGTAGCCAGTGTTTGCAAATTTATGAGTTGTGATTCAAAGAGAATTTTCTTGCCTTCCCACAACTTTCACACTTTGGCCATGCCTGGCCTGTGACCCGTCCTATTAGGTATTTCCATTTACATCTGAGGGAGTCCATAATGATGTAGGATCCCTGTCATGTCCATCTACTATATTTGCACATTTCTTTCTTTCTCTCCTTTGTAGATGCGAAATCATCTCATGAGTTCATGGTGATAAGATTATGCCATGCTTTAGGTCAACACAGGTAAAATGGCTTCTTTGTAATTATCAGGCCCTGAGAGGAAATAATGCCTGTACAATGTGAACATCCTTGAATAATTGATCATTATGGTTCTAGAGTCTCAATGCCATTCTTATTTTTGTTTCCTTTCATCATTTTAGAGCATTCTGAGTGACAAGTGAATGGATGAAGCAAATCACTCTGTGGTATCAGAGTTTGTGTTCCTGGGACTCACCAATTCCTGGGAGATGCAGCTTGTCCTCTCTGTAGTCTGTTCCTTGTTCTACGTGGCAAGCATGATGGGAAACTTCCTCATAATCCTGACTGTGACTTCTGATCCTCACTTGCACTCTCCCATGTACTTTCTCTTGGCTAATCTCTCCTTTATTGACCTGGGTATTTCCTCTGTCATTTCCCCCAAGATGATCTATGACCTTTTCAGAAAACGAAAAGTCATCAGTTTTGGAGGCTGCGTTACTCAGATCTTCTTCCTTCACATCATTGGTGGTGTGGAGATGTTGCTGCTCATAACCATGGCTTTTGACAGATATGTGGCCATCTGTAAGCCTCTCCATTATTTAACTATTATGAGCCCCAAAGTTTGTACTTTGCTTTTGGGTGCTTCCTGGATACTTGGTTTCATCCACTCTTTGACTCAACTACTTTTTGTTATAAAGTTGCCATTTTGTGGTCCCAATGAGATAGATAGCTTTTACTGTGACCTACCTCGATTTATTAAACTTGCATGTATAGACACCTACAAACTAGAGTTCATGGTCACAGCCAACAGTGGCTTTATATCTGTGGGCTCATTCTTCATCTTGATCATCTCCTACATTTTTATCCTGATCACAGTTCGAAAGCACTCCTCAGGTGGCTTATCCAAGGCTCTGTCCACTTTATCATCTCATGTCATGGTGGTGGTTTTGTTCTTTGGTCCTTGCATCTTTGTTTATGCCTGGCCTCACTCCACATCAAACTTTGAAAAATACCTTGCCGTTTTTGATGCAGGTCTCACTCCTTTTCTAAATTCACTCATCTATACATTGAGGAACAAAGAGATGAAGGTAGCAATGCGGAGAATCTGCAGTCAACTTATTGTTTGCAGAAAGATTTCTTAAATGACCAAAGTATTGTGGGATTGTCGTACCTTCTTGGAGAAGATTGAATTAATACTATTTTAAAGCAGAACCTTCCAAGTATATGAAGGGATACCAAAAGTAAAAAACAAAACATGGAAAAAAATCTCTGTTGGGCAGAGTTTTCATAGTATGCATTTTCCCCACGGTGAGCATCCAGCAACTCACTCTGGGTTAGTGCACCCCATGGCATCACCTGGGACAGCTTTTTTCTGGTCACAGTGAATTTTTTCATAAAGGCATTTTTGCTCAAATCTCAGTTTTCTGTGATGGCTGATTTTCACGGCTGTGTGCAGCTGTGAGATTTTGTGTCCTGTTTGGGGAAATGCCGTGCCACAGAAATTGTTGTGATGTTGCACAGAGTTCACAAAGACAGTACTATGGGGGGGAAACTCAAGTGTGCACATGGTTTTCTCCTTTCAAAAAAGGTGAAATGTCGATTGATGACAAGTTTCATTGCGGACCTTTGCCAACCTTCCACACAGATGGAAATGTCAACAAAAATCAGAGCACTTATGCTCATAGACCAATGATGGACCATTGAAGAGATGGGGAATTTATCTGGACTATCTTGAAGTTTGGTTCAGTGAATTTGAACAGAAGATTTGGGAATAAGACAGGCCAACGTGAAATTTATGCCTCGGGTTCTGACTGACAGGGAAAGATCGTTGATTAGTAGAAACTTGCTGTGTGCTTTGAAAGAATAACTCAGACTTTTCATCAAGCTTCCTAGTTAGAGGATCTGAAAAGATTGCTCAGGAGTAGATGACCAAAATAGCTTGATTTGCAGGAGTCAGGGGACTGATTTTGCTACCACAATGCAACAACTCATGCAGTCATCACAGTGTGCCGGTTTTTGACAAAAAGACAGCATGCCTCTCTTGCCCCACGTACTTACTCACCTGCTCTCACTCCATGCGACTTCTTTTTTGTTTCTGCAAATGAGAGGGACATGAAAGTGAAGTGATTTGATGACATAGAACAGAGGGAGGAATAAATGAGGGAGGTGCTGTCAGCCATCCAAACAGATGAGTTTAAAAAAATGCTTTCAAGAATGGAATCACAGATGTGACAAATGTGTTACAGATATGACAAGTGTATTAAGTGCAATGGAGAGTACTTTGAAGGTTATAAGGTTGTTTTGTTACAAAATTAAATACAAAGCTTTGAAAAAATCCGTTTGGGGGATACCCCCTCATATTACTAATTTAGATGCTACCAACCAATAAATCATTTCTTTTTAAAAAATGCTAATAGATAAATGTGCTGCTTGCTTATTGTTAAATGAACCATGTCATAAGCTAAGATGTATCTCCAGGAGGTCAATTTCTTGTCTCGAGAAACATTACTTTGTTGAATTTAGCATGGGTCAGGTGTCACAGCCGAGTCTCTTTAGGATCACTGAGAGAGCAAAATAAGGGGTTGTGGATTATCACAATTATAGGTGGAAATATGTGAACAAGATGCTAATTTATTGATCATCCATCACATACAAAAACAATAGATGCCAAGTGTATATTGTCAGAAGAGACCAGTCCCTGGAAAAGACTTTTCTGTCTGGCAAAGTGGAGGGGCAGTGAAAGAGAAAGGCTTGGATGAGATAGATTGACATCGTGGCTGCCTCAATGGGCTCAGGCACAGGAATCATGGTGAGTGGGGCACTGGAATGTGTAGCGTTTGGTCTGTTGAAAGACCCTCATTATGGGTCGGATGTGACTTGACCCCTACCACCAATGAATAGGGTTTCTCTGAATTGGATTTCACCGTATGGTAGCTAACACCAACAAGGAGAGTGGATTTCCTTAAAATATGTGTGTCAAGTAATTTGTACTTGTACATTATCTTCACTCATTCTTTCACTAAGGAAAAACTCTGAGCAGTCAAAGGATGATAAAAGCAGTACTGCGTAGGGGACCAGAACAAGAGGAGGCAGCTGGATTATTTAGTTACTGATAGCAGATTTTATCAGAGAAACGCTTTTGTCTTCATGCTTGCATATACCTATGGTAATAAGATAAATATGGTGGTTAGAATCAGCCACTCTTGTATGAATGGTCTTGCCTTACCACCACAAAATCTGCCCTTGGTTCTCATTGGTAATATTACAGACTATCCCTAGTGTATGTATGTGTACACACATAATTAGGATTTTATAGTCTCTACATTTTCTGTCTGGTTTTTTGATAACTGTTATGTTCTTATGCTATAGAATATTCTAATACAATGTAGATTTTTATTCACACATAAAAATTAAATGTCTATCAAAATGGTTTTATGTTGTTCTTTTCTAATTGGATATGTACATTGTCTTCAGTCTTTTATTATTCCTTATAATTTCATATTTAACTTTATTTTATGAATTGCTATACTTGGAACTAATAGGGCATGAGAACAATTAAACGTTTTTGTCCACATTATGAGCTCATTGCAGTACCACTCCAAAAGACATGAATATAGTCATTCATTAAACTTTCTTTGATTCAATTTGTAAGGCAAATATCTTGTTCTGAATTTCTTTATGTTAGATAGCAGTGGGTCTGGTTTATACCTTTTCAAATATCCTTATTAACATAATTGTTTACATAAATCACTGAAATTTAATTCAAATAAACATAAAATAGTAAAATGAAAATTGAACTTTTGCTATTGGAATGTCCAATATTGCAGTCATGTGGAGGGACCCCAACTTCACATTTTTGAATTTTGATCTCTGACTTGGACCCATCCTCTTATTGCTTTCTCTATCTTCTCTATGACATGGCAGCTCTGCTGAGCCACACATACTGGCCTTATTCTTTCCTTTTGTTCGTCCATTTCTCCATATATGTTGTGAGGAGAAAGACTACCCACCACAGCTCTTTAGTAAATATGCTTCGAAGGTTTGCAAGATGGTCTATCTATTTGGGAAATAGCAGTCTTATCTTCTTGATGAAAAATCGCTGGTGATTTTGGGTCACAGGTGTTGCAGTTAACAGACCAAGGTTTAACTCTCTATCCCACCAGTGTTAAGCCGATAGAACACAAGGAAAAGCAATAGCCACAGCAGAAGTGAAGCGGTGGGGACAATCAATGAAATTGTTCCCAGCTCCAGTGCATGAGATTGTAGCCTGCTGGATAAAAAAGTTCAAAACCTCTACCACTTCAACTCCTTTGTTGATGTCTATCTTCTATAATCTTCTCTTGTAACTGAAGTGCTTTTTCAGACAGTCTCTTATAAATATACAATTTCTTTCTAATAAAAAGAGGAAGAGATGGACTGCGGAGTCTAACTCTTATACATTCACTCAGTATGCAACTAGCTCAATTAGGAATGGTTACTTAGCAATGATGGATTATATCACAGATCTCTGATTCATTTTGAGTGAACTGTCTTTTACATCTATGTCAGCAGCTTGTTGAAATATTTCAGTGGTGCTCTGTTAATATTTAGAGCCTTGTTTTCGCTGTCGGCCTGCACTGTAACACCTTCAGTGTAGCTTGGACATCTTCCTTCACTTAATTGGTACTTCATTTCAGAATAGCTCCTGAAATAGTTGAGTGCCAACCAGATTTCTTGGTTCAGTGATTCTGTGTATCCCTCCAGGGACTTGATGCTTCCTGAATCATTCACTATTTTGCCCTTGGAATCCTTCAATATTTGAATTTAAGGTCTGAGTTTTTCTTCAGCTCTCTCATCTTGAAATATAATAGAGCTATTCTTCTTTTTGTCATTACATTTTATGTCGCCTTCTCAGGCTCCCTTTCACCTGTTGTTCTCAACTCTTCTACTTCATCATTTGCTTTAGCTGGTTTACTTTCAAGAACAAGTTTGAGACTATTTTCTAGCACTTAGATCAGCATGCCTTCTGTTATTGGTGTTCGGTGTGTGAATCTGACCTTAAAATGTTCTCCAAATTCATGTGGGAGATACTTAAGTCCATACCAAATTTTGCTTAAACTCATCCAACAGGTTTACCAGTTTGTGAAGCATGAGGGAGTCTTTTCAAATATCATCATTCTCAAAAAATTCTGAGTTTAATTGCACCCTTCAAGGAAAACTGAATTTCAGTGTTTGGAGATTTACTTATGGTAAGACTTAATTCATACTGAAAATTGTACTCTTGGATCTTCCATCAATAAGTGATTCAATTCCTTTTTCTCTGTCAGCAAGCAAAAGTCATCTTAATTGCTGCAATTGAACAAATCATCTAAGTTTCAATTGAAGAAAACATGGGGTCAATGACCGGAAAGGTGGACAGAAGTCTGTCCTGACCACAGGGGAGCAAATTAAAAGGGAGGGAGATAAAGAGAGAGTGAAAACCACATCCTGGTTCACCAAGTCTTAAGGACAATATCCAGGCTCAGAGCATCCAATGCACAGAGTGGATCATGGGACAGGCCTCAACAGGAGACATAGCGTCCCCTTGCCAGCTCACAGCTCTAGAGAAGTCGACACTGGAAGCAGTGCAGGGAGTGTGTCCGGTCTGAGACCACCCCCACCCGCACAGCGCGGCAAACATGAAGGGAGCGCTCAGTAGCCAGTGAGACACTGGAGACATAGTACAGGAAGTGTGCAGGTCACAAACACACGCACACACACACACACACACACACATACACACAGTAGGGCAAACCATGAAGGAAGCACACACATCAGCTAAG
>PVJH01018561.1:10211-44966 GCA_004026705.1 Nesogale talazaci | reverse complement strand
CATCAAGTGGTAGAAGAGGCGGCACGGGCCGGGCCCTGGAGCCTGGAGCTGCCCCTTCCTTTGATGGGCACAGCCCTCTGACCTCCACTGCCTGCCGCAAGGTTCCTCACCCACTTCCTTATGTGGTGCTATTCTCCCGACATGCAGGACGCTGGAGCTTTTTAACAGGAACAGAGCGGTGCCGGATGGACTGTGATAGGATCCCAAAGAAAAGAACAGAGGCAGAATAGCGCTTTTTAGGTCCAAAAATAAATCCAGACCATGTCCTTGGGAGAACTGAGCTTCCCACCCCACCCCCACTCCCAGGTCTGGTCCACGTGTTTCAGGGTCATCTGCTTGGCTGGCTGTGGCCCCTCACTGACTTGGGACCTGTGCAGTGGCCTGGGCTGCCCAGTGGTGTCTGTGCCTGCATGGCTTCTCCCAGCCTGGCTCCATCCGGTGAGACTCCAGGTTTCCCTATTTATGTCCCCTTATAAATATATTTGTTTAGAACTTGGACGAGTCACCAGCCAGTGGGAGTCTAGGGCTTCATACGGAAGCCCTCCAGCCTGCCCAGTTAGGCTCCCTTGACATTCACTTTCTCCACTGAACCTGACCAAGGCAGAAATAGCCGTGGTGTCCTGATCCAGCAAAGAGCCGGAGACCAGCTGGGAGTCCTCTCCGAGCTTAGACAGCCTGGTGCAGCAGTGGTTCAGGGGGTGCGGGCGGTGCCCGAGTCTGGAGCCCAGCCCTGATAGCAGGTGAGAAGGCTTCCCCTGACCCCCTCCCTGCAGGTGTGAGCCCGCCGGGAGGGGGTGGGTGGGCGGACAGGGCCAGGCGAGGTGGCCGACCAGCCACAGGTTGTCAGGAGCAGGCTGCTGAAGCGCTGGAGATGACCGGGGCCGAATCTGCTCATGACCTGTGGGCAGTCTGTAACTAGGCCTGGAGCTGATGTGAGAGCACTTGGGCCCATCAACAGGGGTGGTGGCATTCTTTCACCCCTGAGAGTAATTAAAGCCCCAGCCCAGCCAACAGGATCGCCTTCAACCCATCTGAGGTCATACCTGTAGACCTGTCTGTGTTGGGAACCGGGTCTATTGTGTTAAATTGTACGTACAGTTTTTGCTTTCAATCTATAGACAATTGGGTTTTCACCTCTGAATAACAGGTTATGGAATAAAGGCTTGAAGAGCAAAAAAAAAAAAAAAAATATAGCAAAGGAATTTCTTTCGTGAAAAAATCCAAAAACTCTGAAGCCATAGAGCAAATTCAGGTTCAGTCAAGAGGGAGGTAAAGTTTAATATTCCATGATTCAATCCATTATAATCAAGCTTACAATAATCTGTTTGATACTAAAGGTGAAAAAAAACTTAGGGAAAAGAAACTAAATTGAGGAAATTTTAACATTTATTTTAATTGTCTAAAAAGATAACTCTGGGATGGAGGTTCAATTCCAGCAGTGGGGCTGGGCCTCCTACTCCCACCACCAGGGCAGTGATGCCTTAAAAAAAATAAAAAAAATAAAATAAAATAAAATAAATTTAAAAAAAAATTAAAAAAAAAAGATAACTAATATTTAAAATAGTAACAAATTTGTATTCTTTTTTTAAAATTTGTATTCTTATTTATTATATTCAAGTGGTTTTGTTTAAAAAGAGACAGATGATAGGGAAGGAAGAATTGGAAATATGTTATCAAAATTTGGGGGTTAGGGTAGGACCAGGCAGTCCCCTGGAGCAGGCAGCCCCTTGTGGACCAGTTTCACAAAAAGGAAATAAACACCCCGCTGAACTGTGTGACCCCTGCTTCTGGCACCTCACAGAGCTTACCTCCCCAGGTAGGACACAGCCTCTCTCTGGGCAGAGCATGCAGCTTCCCTCTTTAATATTCCAGAAGCAAGTTTGAAAAAAGAGATCATTTGCTAGCAGGTCATCTTCCAACCCCAAATTTGCAATTGCAGCACAACAAACCTCCCTTTTCTTTCATCAGCCCACATGCCTGTAGCTCAAACCCTTTAGATATCCTACCACCTCAATACCGGGCGCAACTTCTGTAGCCTAACTTACTGGGCTACTGAACCTGCCAGGGGGTTATTTTCCCAGTAAAATATTTCTATACTTTTCATTTCTGACTGAGCCTTGTCTCCTTGCTACATCTACATGTACACTTCTCATCTTGGTGCCCAAACCTGGGAGCAGCAGGAGGGCTTTTGTGCTGCCCTGGCCTCTTGGCTGGTGTGCAACCCCATGCTCTGCTTCCACAGACCTTTGAAGCCTGCCTGCACAAATCCTTTCCTGGTCAGTATTTTTGTGCATGTTTGTTCTGTTTTGTCTTGTTTGTCTTTCTGGACACTGAGGATCAGCAAATTTATATGGGAATGTTTGAGTCCCCAAAAGAGGTGCCATGACAGGAATTTATGCTGCCACTCTAGTACCAAGAGGAGTTGGAAATAATTGCCTTTCCCCGCAAGGGGTGCGATGATAAGTTCAGTTTCTTGTGTCCACCTTTACTTCTGTGTCAATCTTCCCTCTCATGTGACCTTTGGTCTATTGTCTCAGTGTCTACTTCCTAGGATTCCTTCCACTGACAGGGCTGCTGGCCTTGGGTTTGGTGGTTCCTGTCCCTTCAGAGAGGACTTACACATAAAGGGTGAGTTTGAGCGTCATCTACCTGTCTGTGTGCTTTGTGCAAGCACCTTGCGGTGTCTGCTCTTCCTGTAAAATCTACTTCTTCTTTCTCTCTTGCATTTCTTTTTTTTTTTTTTTTGGGGGGGGGGCATCACTGCCGTCAGGTGGTGGGAGTAGGAGGCCCAGCCTTTGCTCCGTGGAGCTGGAATCGAACCTCCATCCCAGTGGGCCGCAGTGCCGCACACAACCACTACGCCACCGGGGCTCAGCCACTCTCTTGCATTTCTGTAGTGCCTTCTCTCACACCTTTTTAAAATCTGCTTCATCCCTCTCTCAAACGTTACAAAACCTCATTTCTTCCTTCTCACACCCGGAACAAGGGACTCTAACTGGCCTTCATTTAGTCAGCACAGAACCAGACTTCTTGTGGTGTCTTTCACTGTCTTCTTGTGGTGTCTTTCACTGTCACTGATTCAGAATCTCTGCCTGCCGGTTAGACAGCCACAGGCCTGTGTCAGGGACCCTTCTTGTTTTGGAGAAGTTCAGGACTCTCCCACTGGGCCCCTAACTCTGATCAGGTCGCCCCTCGGGGTTACTGAGCCACTGAGTTGGATCTGACTCCAGACATTTGCCTTAGCTAAGCATCTGGTCTTTTTCTGTTTTTTTTTTTTTTTTTTTGGGGGGGGGGTTGGCATCACTGAGCATCTGGTCTTTTTATAATTAAAAAAATAATATCAGCTTCCCCACAACCAAATGGATCCAAGGGGTGGTTTATAATTGAGGGAAATGAAAGAGACATCAGACAAGAAACAGGGTGCAAGGGCTCACCTTCTCGGTCATGACTTCAGGAGCCAGGTCCAAGCCGAGAGAGCAAGTAGCGTAAATCTCAAGAGCTTATAGAATTTGGGGCACGCAGGCCACGATAAGCATAAGCGTGACAGAAAGGGGTTGTACAATAAGCATACATGTAACAGGAGGCGGCAAGATAGGGGTGTACACAAAATAGGAAGGGGAGGCACTAGGGGCACATGTGACAGGAAGGCATGTGCATAACAAGATGGGTGGCCTCTAGAGGTAAGATGGAAGCCTAACCTTGGTCATCCCTGAGCTGGCTTGACCTAAGGTGTCTTTGAGCTCTCCTTCAGAGGAACAATCCATTATAATCAGAAGAGAATGGGTCCTTCTTAGGTTGGGACAGACCCTAGGGTCTGATTGCCTTAGATGGATGACAACCTTCAGGGAGATGACCTTCAAGTAGTTGACCTCCAAGTGTAACCATGTGCTTGTAAAAAACACCTTAAAATGGGCATTATTATGGGGGTACTTTTGAGGGCATAACTTTTACTTAGGAGAATGTGAGTGGATGTCTTCCAGACTCCTTAATGTATGAACGTTGAGAGGTTTCCTGCATACACTCTCTTCCCAGTTTACAGTTTCCCAAAAGTCCCTTGGGAAAACCCATAAGATCAGGAAAGATCCCTACAAACTTGGGAAAGTGTCACGTGTATAGTACACATTTTCAGAAAAAATATCTTCTTGCCCAAATGGTCCCAAAGCCATCTAAGTGCGGAGGGCTCATGAAAACCCACTACACTTTGGATGGTCTTCACTCAAAGGCCAGGACCCTGGTGTCTCAGGTTTCAGCTAGAAGAATCTGGGTACAACGTATAAGAAGTGAGAGAATGTAAATCAAAGTTTCCTTATTCTTTTCTTTTTTTAAAGTAAAGTAAATCATTTTATTGGAGTCTTTTACAGCTCTTGTACAATCCATACATCACTTTTATCAAGCACATTTGTACATATGTTGCCATCATCGGGTTGAGCCCCAGTTGTGCAGTGGTTGAGTGCGGGACTGCGGTCCATGGGCTTGGGGGTTCAAATCCAGTAGTGGCTCTCCAGGAACAAGGCTGGGTAGCTCCCATGACCACCAGTGATGCCGAAAACAAAACAAAACATATGTTGCCATCATCATTTCCAAAACATTTTTCTTTCTACTTGAGCCCTTGGTATAAGCTCCTCATATTTCCCTCCCTCCCCCCACAGAGTTTCTTGATGCTGAGTCATGAGGTACCCTGTTAGAGGAAACCAGAATTTAACAATCAAAGGGTCAGTACACACACATGTACAGTTATAATATATAAACATCATAGTAAAATCATGAAATAAAGGAGTCAGATACATTTTATGGCAGCATGCTGACCTTAGCCTGTCTTGGTGGTCCATGTGGAGGTGGGAGAAGAAAGAGTATCTTTACTATATTGGGATATATTTTTTAATCATTTTATTGGGGGCTCATACAACTCATCACAATCCATACATACATCCATTGTATGCAAAGCACATTTGTATACTTGTTGCCATCATCATTCTCAAGACATTTTCTTTCTACTTGAGCCCTTGGTATTAGTTCCTCATATTTCCTCTTCCTCCCCACTTCCTTTCACTCATAAAACCCATGATAATATTTTTTTGTTTTGGGGGCATCACTGCCCTCTGGTGGTGGGAGTAGGAGGCCCAACCCTGCTGCTGGATTTGAACCTCCAACCCGGTGGGCCGCAGTCCCGCGCACAACCACTACACCACTGGGGCTCAGCTCAAACCCTTGATAATTTATAAATTATTTTTATGTCACATTGTAGGTAGCCATAAGACATGCATATTCAGTAGCTACATATGTCACAAGGTGGGTGGTAACTACATTAAGGTCGCTGAGCTCACAAGTGAGGAGACCTAATATCCCTATTGGGGGAAGATATGGGAAGGTGTTGGGGAGGTAACAAGGTGAGAAGAGATAGGAAAAGGAGGTCTGCTTCTACAGGGAGATGAAATCAACCACGAGGCAGCCCAGCTGTTATGGGAGAATGTGTGGGGACAAGGTTTAAAGCAGAACAAAGTACTTAGACCTTATCTTTGACTTACCAAGTAGCAACTTTCCCGCCATGGAATACTAGCTTTCCAGATTTCTTCTGTTATAAGCTAGGGAGCATAGTCCTCTTCGTATTTCCCTCAGTGTTAGTTTCCCACATTTCCCCTTTCTGAATTGTGTTTAAAATTTGAGTGCTATAGAAGCGATATGGTCTCTTCATTTCTCTTAGCTTCCTATAGAAGCAGCATGAGACTACTGAGTATCAAAATTATGACAATGAACAGCAGTAGGACTAGAATTTAAGCTATATGAAATACTTTGAATACAAACACAAGTATCCAACCCCTTTATACCACCCACCAATTGTGTAATCACCTCAGACCTAGGGGATACTTTAAGTCATCTTTGAACGTATAGAAAATATCCCTTTTTAGCTGATTAGCATCTCCCTTGTAAATGTTTTCTAATCAAATTCCAATTATGTAAGATTACATTGTATGGTTAAGCGGTTACACAGAATCTGTAACATTCTAACATCAAATGATATAGAAAGTCCATAATCTGATTACCTAGTAAATAGCAGTCCGTTGTATTACTCCAATCATTTTTGCCAAAAGATGTACAGTCAAGATACACTTTTAGAGTGTCTCTGTGGCAAACGCAGCAATGGCAGAAATAATTATGAGTACCAGGAAGGCTGCAATTGCCATTCTCACAAATTCACGAGGTCTCCTTGATGTTTTGGGTAACTTCAGCAATGAGAAGTGGGGTCTTGGGATTGTCTTCCCATTCTTCAAGTCATGCTGTCAGCTGTCCCTTTCTTCCTGGGCCTGGGCCAAACGTGTCCCCAAGTGGTTTCTATTTACTCATGAGAGGCAGGGACAGAGCCTCAGAAAGGAGATAGAGCTTAGTTAGGAATGAAAGGTAAAGATAGGTTTTATTGAAGTAGGAAAGGACTTTGTGGAAGGGAAGGGACAGCAGAGAAAGGGACAGGAGTATCTTGAGCTCCTGGGTGGTTCCGAGGCCATGAGGCCAGGGAAGGCGTGCCTGGCAGTGAGACTGTGGAACATATATAGGGCTTGAGCCAAGAACGTATGTACTGATAAGGGGAATGAGGCTTTCTTATGTTGCAGTTGCAGGATCTGAGTCGGGATTTGGTCTGTGAGTACATCTTTCCTTTTATAGATCCACCTCCTGGAACACTGAGGGAAGAGCCTGTACAGACCCGGCTCTGAGAGAGAAGCTCTGTGAAGGGGCTGTGCCCTACCTGGGGAGATCAGCTCGGTGAGATGCCAGAGGCAGGGGTTACAAAGTTCAGCAGGTTGTTCATCTCCTTCTTGTGGAGGCTCCTTCTTGTGCAAAGGGCTGCCTGGTCCAGGGGGCTGCCTGGTTCGACCCCACCCCAAACAATTCAATCCTTTGCCTGACAGATACAAAGTAAATAGCCCCTCCTTTGGGCGCTTAGTTAACCTCAATCCCAGACATCATTGTCTTCGGATCAGCTTTCTTTGTAGAGGTAGAAGCATGTATATCTGCCCTAATGTTAAAAACTTTTGGTAGGGAGGGGAAAAAATAAATTAATAAAGCTAAATGAAGCTTGTCATGGACAGAATCACCTTTGTCCCCCCCTTTGTTTTAATAATTGGGATGTTAGCATGCCAGGTGTCTGCTGGACAAGGGCCTGGCCTTGGGGGTTGTCAGGGATGCCCGTTAAGTGATGAATGTTCCAATCTTGACAAAAACTGCAAAACCATTTGCTGGTATAAGCAGAGCCACTATCCATTTTCAGATGTGATGGAATGTTCATCGTAGTAAAACAGGACAGTAAATGACAACATGCTTTGTGGATTCACCAGTCCTGATTGACGTCCATAAAAATCCTGAGAAAATATCTAGACTAATGTGTACATAATAGGCAACCAAATGAGGGTAGGTGAACGACATCCACTTGACAGAGTGCATTTGACTGGCCTCCACATGAATTAACTCCATCAGGTCCCTCACTAAAGTGACCTTTGCTGTCAGTGAGTGCATTCTCTGAAGATTTGCCTGGGTTGGACCCATGTTAGATGATACCTGTGTCTTAGGCAAGTAGCATGCCTTGTAGTCTTTGATTCTCAGTTTGGAGCATTGTAAGAGTAACAAATGCATTTTGAGTTAACTCATCTGCTTTAGCATTTCCCCTAGGAATTGGCCCTGGCAACCATGTGTGTGCCCTCGTGTGCCCAATGAAGAATGGATGTAGACAGTACCTTTTTTGAGTTTGTAGGATGATAAATAATTTACCAATGTCAGAGTGAGGATCTGACTTCAGCTTCGCTGCTTCAATTGAAAGACACGCTAGTACCATATACACTGAATCACCGATTATATCCATAGACTGATATAGATATTGAATGGGAGTGAACATTTCTGTTTTCTGAGCAGAGGTGTAACAAGTTTGAAAGGGTCGAGAAGAAGGATCCCAGTCGTGGATGCTAACCCTTTACTGGAGCCCCCTGTAAAATAAGTGGGGGTCTGTGGCTTAGGGGATGGGACTAAGATATACGGAGTCTTTTCAGTAACTCTCAGAGCTTTCCTGGAGGGTAATGACCATCTAATTTTCCATAAAATTCAGGTAATGCTATCTGAAAATCTGTAGATGATTCTAAAAGAGTTTTTATCTGAGCTGGACAATATAGCAAAATTTTGACTCATTGATCATACCCATTGAGTTGATGACAGCAATACCTGCCTCCAGTGACCAGCTGTGCTGTTTGCTCCCATTCAGCCCACACAACCTTGGGGTCAGTATCGCACCAACGGAGCCACTCTAGAAGCTTATCCTCTTGTGCTAACATGGCAGTGGGGCCGACAGGTGTGTGATAAGTGATAAGTGTGTGATAAGTGACAGGTGCCTGCATCGATGTGGTAAACATTTCCCTGTCTGGTGTGCTTTTACAAACTGGCGGGCTTCAGGAGTGAGCTTTCTCAGACTGCTTAGCTGTGGATCCGCCCTTGGAGTATCAAATACCTGTCGGAGTTCTTCCATGGGAACAACATATTTTTTGGGCCAAGAGACATACTGACCATAAGATGCATCCAGTTTTTAGAGCAGGAAAACAATATTGTGAACCAAAGAGTACCAGTATACTAAACTATTTATTAAAATAAAGCAAAATACGGTAATATTTAACAGAGTAAACTCAACAGTGGTGTTAAGAACCATCTTCACTTTCATTAACAAATGAGGGGAGGTATGCGCTGTTCGGATCATGTGACCTGACTGACATTGAGACTCCAGGAGGCGGGACTTTTCCTGAACACACAGCAATCCTCAGCATGCAAACAGCAGTGGACAGTAAGCTGGCGCATGGGATCATAAATAAATGTTCTGAGCTACCACACCTTTGGACCATAAATGCACCACCTCTCCTCCCCCCCACTTTGGGGGGGGCGGGGAGTGGGTCTTATGGTGCAACAAAGACAGTACTTAAAATTGATCTAACCCAATTTATGACTTCACAAAACTTTTGAAAATCATTTAATGTTCTTACACAATCTTTTCTAATCTCAAGTTTCTGTGGCCTAATGATGGTCCGATCCATCACTGATCCTAGTATCTATGGAGACTGGTAGTTTGAATCTTACCAGGAGCAATCAATAATCCTTCTGAGAGACAGTATGACTGACATGCATATAGGCTTATGGTAGCATGTCACTGTTGAGTGCAGCTATTAAAATATCATCCATGAAGTAGTTTACATAAGCTTCTGTGAAAGTTTCCTGCCTGGTTCTAGCACCCTTCCTATGGAGGATCGACACACAGTAGCACTGAGTCTTAAGCTGCTGCCTCTTACTAGCAGGTCTATGGTCTCACTCGGGGACAGTGGATGAAAAGCTTTCCGAGCAGCAGGGTCTGCCTGAATAGTGCTGAGCCAAGCTTCTAATCTGTCACCGCCATCCCACACTTGTGGAATCAGGCCGTGTGAAGCAGGTCCTGGCTGCCATGTTTCCATGGGTTGTATAAGAGAATTAATAGCATCCTCCAGTTGGCTAATTTCTTTTAAATTACAAATACAGGGGGATCCCAGGGACGGACGGTCTGTGCTACATGGCTTTGAACTAAACTATTGGACTAAACTATGCAGGTCCAGCAACTTCTCAATTGTTCTATCCCAATTAGGTCATTTGACCTCCACGTTAGTTTAATGGGTGCAGGTCTCACAGCAGCAGTCTCAATTAGAAATTTGGGCTTCTTGAGCCATAGTGGCTGTTTTCGGGGGTGACCCCAATAAGAGAATGTGGCAGTCATGTACTCTTGTGTCAATTTCAGGATTGGGAGTGTAGGAGTAGAGTCTAGCCTGTCAATCTGGAGGTAGCCATTGAGACCTCTGGGTAGCCTTGGTTTTCTCCTGAGAATTCTGGGAAATCTGGCTGTATTCACCCTTGGAAGTGAGAGACTTACCACTTAGTCTCTTGGAGACACTCTACTGACAAGACACAAGGCTGTGAGATATCCCGGAGGAGACACCACATGGATTTACCCTGATGGAAACAGACCTCTGAAGCTGGAAAACGCCATGTAGAGATCCCTACCAGTGCTGAGATACTTGAGAAGCTAGAGAGACCCCTGCCAGTGCTGAGGTGCTTCTACTGCCACTGGATACACAAGACTCTGCACCCACTGGCCTGTGATTGTCCTGGTGTTGCTGCATGTGCTTTGTGAGTCTGAAGAGGATTTATGGATTGGTATTGGACATATGGGCTAATATCAGACTTATGACCTTGAACTGGACTGGGCTGGGATGTTTTCTTGATAAATAGTTGCTCTTGCATATAAACCTTTACCTTATATGCACATGCGTGTCTATGAATTTTGTTTCTTTAGTCTACTGGGACTAACACAGGGCAGGATCTCCTTCGTTTTTCTCAAGGCCATTTCTCATACAGCTCATATTATTCATAATATTCTGCTCTATGGAATTCTCTGAAGGGATATATAATCTTGCTCCCCATTGCTGTAACAGATCTCTTCCCCACAAGTTAATTGGGGTAAGAGTTACCAGCGGTTTAGTTAGCCCTGTCTGACCTTCAGGCCCTGTACATTGTAGGACCTTGCCACTTTATTATGCCTCCTCTTGGTCAACTTCTCCTATACTTCCCATGGTAAAATTAGTGCTGAGCAGTGGCCAGTGCTGATGGCTCATACCAGAAGTGTCAGCTCCTGAATCTAGAAGCCCTGAACAGTTCTTTCCTTCAGTGGGTGCTCTTGTTTACCCAGGATAGCATTTCAGAACATTCTCTGACTTTTCTTTCAGAAGGGTGCTGTTTCTGTTAAGAAGGACATGAGGTAATGAGAGTTATTGGCCTATGCAGTCTCCCTTCTCTTTATAACCAAAGCATCTCAGACTTAACTATGACCTCAGATTCCCCTTCATAATCCCAATGATCCCAATAACAACCACAACACCTTGAGAATGTAAGTTTTTCCAAATAAAAACCCTATGGCTTCTTTAGGTAGCGACCCCCAGATTCCCGTCTGAATAATTTCTCTTTCTCTCCGGCTGAGCTGGAATGTGTGATCGGTTGACAAAGCTGGATGACTGCAATGCAATGCGTTTTGGGCTGGCCTAGGTAGGAACAGCCCCTCAGCCTCCTTTGGGTGGGGCTCTAGTGTGCTCGCTACCGGTCTCCCGGCTGGGAAGTGCTCCCCAACGGGTTTCCTCACAGCTGCATCTTGAGGTCATTGATTCGCCAAATGATCTCCCCTCCTCCAGGTTCTCTGGTTCTGCCTGCTCTTGGCTTCCCAGCTGTTGGGCATATGCTGCCGCATTCTCTTTGACAATGTCTGACTTCACCACAGCTAAAGCATTTGCTCTTGGCCTTGATGCACTTTATCCCAGAGGCAGCCCAGAGGTCTGTCCGCCTTCTAGTCCTCTGTCCCGATGGTTCTGCATTGCCTGAGGTGATGGAGGAGTGGGCTCTGCTCCCTGAAAGGGCAGATCGCAGACTGACAGGATGGGTTCCATTCTCAAATGCTAATGCGAGATTGAGATTATCTGCAGGCCCCAATCCTCCTCATTTTTGCGAACTGCTTCCTGCAATCTGGGGACAAAGTCTAGATAAGGTTCATTAGTCCATGCTGAGCCCCGGTGGCGGTGGCAGTGGTGTAGTGGTTGTGTGCGGGACTGTGGCCCACTGGGTTGGCAGTTCAAATCAGACAGCAGTTCTCCAGGAGCAAGGCTGGGCCTCCCACTCCCACCAGAGGGCAGTGATGCCGAAAAAAAAGTAAGGCTCATCAGTCCATCTTTTTGCTTCCCTGCGGTGTAATTGGGACGTCTGCTTCCTGGCAGTATTCTTTTATCCCAAATCGAGTCTCTGTGAGAATTATGGCTCTGTCCCCTGCAATTGCACTTCCACTGTGATGCCATTAACACTTCCCAATAGGGCTGCCCCTGCTCTGCAAGCCCTCCTGAGTCGGAACTCCCTCCAGTCACCGGATTGGGGGGAGAGAGGCATACCATAGTCGATGCATTTCAGTCAGCAGGGATGAAACATTGGGCCTCAGCCAGAGTTCTAATTATGCTGACCATAAAAGGGGAGCCTGGCCCATAGCTGACCTCTATTTGTTTGCTGTCCTCTAGAATCTCAAAGGGGAAGCTACCATGATGTCTTCTCCTCCTCCCCAGGGTCGTCTGCCCTTGGTGGCCTTTGAACAGGCAATGCTAGTCTGGTCTCTAAGTCTCTGCTACAATACCTCTTTCTCCCTTTGAAAGAAAAAGTGCTTTGTCATGCTTAGTACCTTCCCTTGCCGTCATCTGCTCCCTTTGTTTTATGGCTTTCAGACACCTCTAAGAACCACTAGACTAGCTTTTAAATCAGACTTAATTTCTACAGCCTTTTCTAAAATGTTCTCCTCTGTCTCGTACTCATTTTGGATCACTTTTGCCTGCCTTTGTAACGTTGGATACTTTATTTCAGGCTTTTTCTTACACTGATGCTTTTTCCTCTCCTGCTCGCTATAGAGGTTCTAAAACCATCTTAATTTGAGCTCACAGAGACCAAGTTTCCAGGGGGTACTCTGCCCTGCTGCGTGCTTTCTTTAGGTTTCATACGGACTTTCTCCCAAGTTTATAGAGCCCAAGTTACTTCCTCTGGCAACCACGGATTATACCTCTTTACTACTTGTGGGAAATCTCGCATCTTTTTGTTACTCGTATGCCGTTGTTTTTGTTTTCATTAAACAGATGAGCTTAATACTATTTCAGGTTTACTTCTATTTTGCCCCATTGTCCTCTTTAAAATACTGCTACTGTTCTATCATCATCATCACCATCATTAATATTACTACTACTTATCTGTCAATTGCCCAACTGGATCCTCACTTCAAATCATTTCCCTGATTGACTCCGCGTCCAATGGGCTTACACAACCGTTGTTTTCTTTTCCAGGAGACCTTCCCTTGGTACCGGTCCCCACAATCAAATGTGTCCAAGGGGCGGTTGTGCAATTGAGGAGCAAAATTAAAGAGACAGCAGACAAGATAAAAGTATGCAAGCCCTCACTTCCGGGACAGCCATGATTTCAGCAGCCAGGTCCGCACACACAGAGAAATATATTGCCAATCAAGGTTTATATACACTCAGGAGGCGTGTAAGCTCCCCTAATTACAGGTAATGACATATGTAACAGGAATGGGATTGTACAGTAGGGATACAAGTGACAGCAGTAGACATACATGTGACAGGAGGGGGAGAAGCTAGGAGGATACATGCTATAGGAAGGGAAGGCACTAGGGGCCTACATGTGACAGGATGGGTGGACCCTTGAGTCAAGATGGAAGCCAAGTCTTGCAGCTCACAGCCCAACTTCTAACCACCATGCCACCAGGGATCCTTTGTCTAACTCTTAGAAAAGTAACATACATCCTCATAACCCTTAGTTCTTAGAACAAAGGTTAAAAATGTGTCTACCTTAATGAAATAGTAAGATCAAATTTTCCTTTATCTCAATACATCAATCTAATTGGAACATTGATTTTCTGTGTAATTAATAGTTTATATAGCACTGTGCCACATCAAATTTATCTCATTAGCCTTATTGGAGGCTTTCAATTTTCTTATTAACACTGAACTGAGCAATTTTTCAAGCTCTCAAACAACCAATATTCTCTAGCAAATTTCTATAGTTTTTCCAACAGAAGAGAACAGTAGATCTGGTTCTGGAAATGGAGTGCTGTATGAAACAGAGTCCTTCTTCAGAGAAGAGGAGAGTCTTTTTTGTTGTTGTTGTTGGGCATCACTGCTCTCCGGTGGTGGGAGTAGGAGGCCCAGCCCCACTGCTGGAATTGAACCTCCATCCCAGTGGGCCACAGTCCTGCGCACAACCACTAGGGCACTGGGGCTCAGCCCCAGCCTGCTTTTTTTTTTTTTAAGGCATCACTGCCCTCAGGTGGTGGGAGTAGGAGGCCCAGCCTTTGCTCCCGGGAGCCAGAATTGAACCTCCATCCCAGTGGGCCGCAGTCCCGCCCACAACCACTACGCCACCGGGGCTCAGCCCCAGCCTGCTTTTTAATAAGCAGTAAAATAATATTCATTCCACACTCTGTTGAAAACAAATACAATTGTGGTTTTTAAATATATACCTGGGCTGAACCCTGGTGGCATAGTGGTTGTGCACAGGACTGTGGCCCACTGGGTTGAAGGTTCAAATCCAACAGCAAGGCTGGACCTCCTACTCCCACCACCAGAGGGCAGTGATGCCCACAAAACAAAAACAAAACCCAACAAAATTTAAATATATGCCTGGAAGATGAACAGTCAAGAACAAAATCAAAAACTTGTAGATTTGCACTAGAAACTAAAAATTTAGGGGCTGAGCCCCGGTGGCATAGTGGTTGTGCGCGGGACTGCAGCCCACTGGGATGGAGGTTCAATTTCAGTTCCACAGGAGCAAAGGCTGGGCCTCCTACTCCCACCACCAGAGGGCAGTGATGCCTCCCCCAAAAAGAAACTAAAAATTTTATGACTACAACAAATATGGGTTAAATTATTTATAAATTACACTCTACAAGAGCATATATTATACAGGTATTTTAACAATAAAGTAACAAATTTGATGATTATATAACTCTAAATGGTTTAGGAGAGTGATTTGATCATACATCATAACACTTTATCTTCAGATTGTGGAAATGGGCTGGATTGAGTTCAAGAGCACCTATCCCTGCCTTTGAGTTCATATTTCACCTTGACTAACTGGGATCGCCAGGGATGCATGGATGTTTCAACATTAGAAAAACTATTAATGTAGCCAATCACAGAAACAGGGCAAAAAAAAGAAACATGATCATATAAATAGATGCAGAAGACATTTGACAATGTCCAACATCCATTTCTGATTTTAAAAACTGCTCAATAACAGAAATAGAAGGGAAAGACTGCAACACATTAAATGTATTAAGAGGAAACGCAGTCAACGAAGGACAATCAGTTGCCTGGAACTTGCTGAAAGTAAGACACTTATGGAAACAGAAAGTTTCATCCAAAGAATAAATCAGAACCCACAGATTGGGGGGATAATCTTTAGCAGTGAGGAGAGGGAGAGAGAGGGAGAAGAGACAAGGCGGAGCGGAAGGCAACCCTGAGGAATTCCCACTGTTGAGGCCCATCTGAGCATCATCAAGGGAAAGGTGGCTTGAGTCTGGGTGGGGCCGCATAGGGAGCAGGGTCTGAAACCACAGGCGTGTCGAGTTTCTTGATTCTACAAGGCGTAGGACTCTTCAAGCTGGGTGTTTGGGAGGCGTTCCTATGGTGCCAGGAGAGAGGTGGTCAAGTGGCATCAGACGCTGTCAAGTGTGTGTCTCTGTGTCACACAGCTGGAGAGTCTCTTGGGGAAATCCCCAGTTGGGAAGCATGCCTTTCACCGGCCACTTTTCTGTCTGTCTTCTGTCAGGGCTTGTGGGCTGCTGTCATTCAAATGCAAACGTGTTTCAGATGCAAGCAGGCCCACCCAAAGGGGACAGATCTCAGCAGGGCTTCTGGAAGGTCTTTCTGAGATGAGAGACAGAGGGAGACCTTTAATTTATAGACTTAGGGAGGGAGGGAAGTTAGTTCATGAGGGTTTGTGGGGAACAGGAAATCCAAGGAGATGAGGTGACAGGGGTCTAGGATGGCCGTGTACAGAAAGGTTGGAGCTGGCCTTTTGTCTAGAGCCAGAGAATTAAGAGACCACAAGAGCCGCTATTACAGAAAGGAAAAGAAAATCAGGTTTAATACAGACCCACTAACAAACGACAGCTGGGTCTGGCGAGGAAGGAGTTAAATGGCTCTGGCGCCAACGGCCCCATTCTGAAGGGACCAGTGGGCAGCAGGAGCCAGGATGGTGCCCTGCAGAAAGAGCCAGGTAGCCAGCAGGGAGCGGGGGTTGGGGAGTGGGAGGAGAGAGAGAAGACAAAGGAAATTCCAGACTCTGCTCTTTGTGTCACCTATCAATTTTTACGCTTGATGAACCCTGTTGGTGCCGTCCCCTGAGCAGGCGGGGAGATGGGCCGGGGGAGTTTTGCACACAGGAGCCATTTCTGCTGTGGTCTTCAGCGCGGCTGCCTCGGGAGCCCAGGCGCTCCAGCCGAGGAAGAAACTGCTACGAAGGGATCCCTGGCCTCTCCTGGGCCCGCCCCTTCGGACAGGCACCACGCCCACCCCTTCCTTGTGATGGAATTTCCGGTGGAACCCACTTCCTCTGAAACGGTTCAGTGAGCGTCCCACCACGGTGAGTCTGTTTCTTTGTCGATCGCAGGCGCGGAGTCCCTTGTAGGCCTGGCGTCCCACGCTGTGTCGGGGTCCCCGGGGACCCTGTCCGCCCCCGGCCCAAGTCGCCGCGACCCCCCGGGGCGTTTCCGGTTA
Organism: Nesogale talazaci; assembly: GCA_004026705.1. Lineage (NCBI taxonomy): Eukaryota > Metazoa > Chordata > Mammalia > Afrosoricida > Tenrecidae > Nesogale > Nesogale talazaci. The sequence continues at coordinate 28,608 of PVJH01018561.1, read as the reverse complement.
CATCCCTTCTGAGCTGGTTACAGACCTCTCTGCCATCTGCCAACGGGCCTGGGAGTACTCTGACCCCCTTTTCATGCACAGAGCTCCACACGCTGCAAAGGTCTGATTGGGGGTGGGTTCTTCCTTCGGCTTCAGGTGGCTGGCATGAAAGTAGAGGATCCCAGAGTGCCCTTTACTGAAAGAAGCCAACCGTGCAGTCATCGCCAAAGACCCGGCTGTCCCCCACCCCACTGATGACTGAGTTCTGTATTACAGCTTAGCCTCTCAGCACCTTCCTTTGCAAAAGGGTACTATACCAATGCAACCCCAACCCCCTGCAGAGGTTAAGCCCTCACGGAGATTGCAGAGTACCAGATAGAGTAAGCCTCCCTTGAACCAAGGTGTTACAGAATCTGAATCTGGTACTGAGTGTGGATTACCTTCACCTCTCCAGGCAGCCCAGGGAGGGGCAGGCTCTCTTAGAGACTTGTCTGTGTATGCATGTAGGTGTGTGTGTAGATAGTCCTGAGACTCTTCTACACAGGAGCAGTGTGCTTTCAGTCTTGCTTGACGGCGTTGATCAGAAAGCACCAGACCCATCTTGTAAGCCCTCTATCTAATGATGGAAGTGTCTGTCATTGTGCTTGGCCACCAATGATGCTTTTGTGATGATTTCTTTTGCTCTGCCTTTCCCCCACACCCTCTTTATCTCACATCTCAATTATGAACCTGGGAAGCCATACTTCCCTCATCCAGATGATTCCTTTGTCTCATAAGATTTAACAAATGTTCTCTTTAAACTATATTTAAAATGGGATCGCCTTTATACTCTGAAATGGATCTTGACTGCATGTCCCTCCTGAATCATTTCTGCCCATCGGAAACTAGGTTATGCTCCGTTTTAGACTGCAAAGGGACACCAATGTCAAATATAATTTAAGAGAACATTTATTAAATTTTGACAGACACAACTTGAATACAAAGACTCAGACACCATCACCTGGATGAGGGAGATCATTAGTGTTGGCCAAGGAAATATGCAAGTCGGGAATTTAATGAAATAATATTACAACAAAGGAACCTGTCACGATTGGTGGAACATCAATACCTCACTGTTGTAAGTGAGACTACATTAGCAGGGACAGGACCATAATTGGGGTGCCTACATTGTTGGAACATTGTACAAGATTGGTCCAGGGACATCTGCCTAAGGCAGTCAGGGCCAGACTGAGAAGGCACGGCTCATGACTCTAGGATTCCTTGGCCTATCTGGAGAAGGGTGCAGACTGTTCACTTTGCAAGGTTCTCTGCCCCTGGGCAAATTTACTCTATATCCTTGCTTAATGATAAGAAAGAATTCAATGGCAGCTTGTTCTATGTGGAGACCCTTCAGTTAGACTTTAGGCAGTCCCTGCCATCCATACACCTTTACTAACTGGGGTGTTAAGACTTTAATCTCTAGGGCTGAGCCCCGGTGACGAGTGGGGCTAGGCCTCCTACAGTGTGGCTGGGCCTCCTACTCGCACCACCGGAGAGCAGTGATGCCCCCCCCCCAAAAAAAAGACTTTAATCTCTAATACAGCCCTCAAGACTTAGCTCCCAATCCTCGCTGAACTTCGGAGTGGGAAGAGCCCCACTTGGGGATGTCTCCCTGTCATTGGAGCCAGTCCCTAACATCATCACAGTCCTGGCAGGTGCAAATGTACAGCAATAATAAGATTATAGTACAGTCATAGACAATAAGAGAGATAGGAAAGAGAGAAATAAAGGTGTCGGGCACATTTCATGGTAGCATACTCACCTCACCACCTGCTCTTGTCCCGTGGGGTCGCGGTGAGTCAGAACAGACTCGATGGCAGTGAGTTTTGGTTTTGTGCATTAATATTATATTTTAGTGACACATGCCTTCAAGGTCAGCACTTTTGGTTGACTTGAGTTATTTTCACAGTGAAAATTTCACCTTAAATCGGTCATTTACCAGTGATCCTACTGGATACAGACAATGTTTCTTGTAACCAAATTCTAAACATATAAATTCTTTTTATCCTTTTGATTTATTTACTCAATTGTTAGCTGTTTCTTCAATTTGTTTGATTTGACTGTGTAAGAACTGTGTCCGAATTATTCCTAATACAAGGCAACATCCAGACATAGAATTCTTTCTCTTGTTTTTTTTTGAGGGGGAACATAGAATTCTTATGTATAATAAGATATCTTATTTAAAGTAAGTGACCATTTTCTCTGTCCCAATGCATGGTGATACTTAAATGTTCTACTTTTTCCCAAGTGTTGTTGATGAGAGGCTTGTTTTATTCACTGCTTGTTATGCTCAGGTGCGCTCCAGTGCGTTCTGTTAGTGATGCCATGGGCCTTAAACCCTTCCTGATGGTTTCTAGGCTATAATTATATGTGAACAGATAGTCACATCATGCGACACAGCTGCTTTCATTTCATGTAGCTGCCAACCATTTAACCACTGGAGCAGCAGGGCTTCTCCGCTAATTTAGATGTGCCACGCGGACATGTTTTTCATTATAGACATGGTAATCCTTAATGAGAATTGCTATTGTTAGTCAGATTTAGTCATATTTTAATATAATACCTATCTGCATACATAGACACGAATATGCTCCCATCCAGTTTCATTTCCTGTGGGCCATCTCATGGCCGTGCCATGTGTTAGACAGCAAGAACCACTCCATGGTGTTTCTGGAGCATCGTATTTGTGGGAGCAGACTCCAGACCTGTCCTTCCACAGTCACGCAGACTGAGTCGAACCTGTCAATCCTGCATGGAACAGTCCAGTGCAAGGTGATTATACCAACTTGAAACCTTCATTGTTCCTAACCCCCCCAAACACACTCACGGCCACAAAGTGGATTCCCACTCAAAGTGTTCCTCCCTGGGTGTCTGAAATCAAAATCTATATAGGAGTACCCAGCCTCGTTTTCCTCTTACAGATCTGCTGGTGGGGTCGAACTGCCAGTTTGAGGTGCCAAATGAAGCCAGAATTCTTTTTACCCCAGAAATGAACCAAATCAAGCAGATGCCATCAAATCCATATTAAATCCTGTAGGCTCCGTGAATGTCAGAGCACAGCAATGTGCATAGGGGTTTCTGGGACTGATTTCTCAAAGTGCATCACCCAGGCTTTCTTCCCTGGAGACTCTGAATGCACACAGACTTCCAGGCCTTCCATGAACACCTCTCCATGGTAACCATCTAATGCTCAGGGACATCAAAAATGAAGCAAGGCCCACATGTGTGCATGTTCACATACTTGGAAAAGCCGGAACTTATGTAAGCTGGCAATAGTTAGGGAAGGAAAACTCAAAACTATACAGTGAGGTTGAGTTTCTAACTATAGATTGAGAAACCACCCACTTGAATGTGTAAAATTTGTAGGACACAGAAAAAAATAGTCATTCTGTTAATTTTCAGCTCTCACAAGTTTCTCTGTGAATGGCACAGTTATGCTATAACCTAACTGGACTCTCTTTTTTTTAAATTATTTTTTTTGGGGGGGGGCCATCACTGCTCTCCGGTGGTGGGAGTAGGAGGCCCAGCCCTACTGCTGGAATTGAACCTCCATCCCAGTGGGCCGCAGTCCCGTGCACAACCACTACGCCACCGGGGCTCAACTCTGGACTCTCTTATAGTAGCTAGGGAATAAAATTAAAGCAACTTTAATAGCTCTTCAAGAGGAAAGCTATATGTTGATTACTTAATATGCAAATTGCTGAATAGTCTTTCTGAGTTCATGGAAGATGACCAAGTATCCTGAAGATTTTAAAGGCGTACAATATTTCAGGAATTATAAAAAATTACTACAGTCTGTTTAGCATAGTACTATACTGTTTAATATTATCTATTAGGGGCACATATGACCTTTTTGAAAGCACCGTGTGCATTCCTGACAAAAAGGATTGGCTACCTTTTATCTCACTTAGATAATATTTGATAAATTTCAGTCATTTTGTCTGCCATTTGATTCTATATGGTGACCATATGTGGTTTCAGAGTAAAACTATACTCTGTAAGATTTTCTTTTTTTTTTTTTTTTGGGGGGGGGGGGCATCACTGCTCTCCGGTGGTGGGAGTAGGAGGCCCAGCCCCACTGCTGGAATTGAACCTCCGTCCCAGTGGGCCGCAGTCCCGCGCACAACCACTACGCCACCGGGGCTCAGCCCAAAGTCACTGTTTTCAATGAATTCAGTTAATTAGACTACTAAGCGCAGAAGACAAAAACCACCATTGAACGAAGGGTCCGAGAATGAGATCACAGTAGAAATCAGCCTATGTGTACCTTCCCCCTGTTCTGTGGACAGATGTTTGCACTGGGTCCTAACTAGATTAATTAATTAGAGGCTTTGAAAAGAATGCCTTTCTTGGCATTCTTGGCTGAACCCCGGTGGCATAAGTGGTTGAGTGTGGGACTGCAGCCTGCGGGCTTGGCGGTTCAAATCCAGTGATGGCTCTCAGGAGCAGTGCTAGGTAGCTCCCACGATCACCAGAGGGCAGTGATGCACACACCCCCCCAATAAATAATAAATAGTATTTTTTTTTAAAAAGGAATGCCTTTCTTGTTGTTAGATGCTATCTACTTTTCTCCAGTTGATAACAACACCAGTCACCGATGGTGATATGGTGCACTGTGCTTTAGGCTGGTAACCATACGTTCAGCAATTCAAAACCACTCTCTGGTCAGCAGTCTTACGATGAGGCTTTCCACTCCCTTCAGGAAGTGCGGTTTCAGAAACACACCGGGCCTGTTCTACTCTGCCCGATAGGGATTCTATGAGTCAGAATTGATTCAATGACTGTAATTTTAAAAAACGTACAAAAGAACAAGGCCCTGTGACCTCATGATTTCAATATGGTCAGCTTTTTTTTTGGGGGGGGGGACTGGAATAGTGATTTTGGATTCTTCACATATTGGTCATCAATCTGAAATTCCTCATTTGCATTTCTTATAACTATTGTCTCTTTTGTTTTACTTTCTTGCTAGAGCTTGTTCATGCTCCTTTTATTTTTCCCTGTAAACTTATTGCTAATGAGGTTGTCATCTGGTGAGTGACCATGAAACTTCCCTTTCCTGCTAATGAAGACCCAGGTGCTCACTGACTCCTTTTGCCTACGTGCAGGGAGGTGTTGAAGTCTTTGAGCATCTGAAATCTTAATGAGCATTTGCAAACATCATAGAACCCTTCCACATTGCTAATTTCCTTATCATGCCCCAGTTCACTGGCTAGAGTTTCCTAAAATGATCATTGTTTCTCCCAACATTAGCTCACTAAATGTAAATATGCTGGTGCTACTGCTTAGACTCCACCTCTGTTGCATTTCTCATAGAAGTTATTACCATTTGACATTGTGTTTTTGTCCATGTTAAATTGCTGTGGAGTCATTTTCAACTCAGAGCCATCTCATGTGTCCAGGGTAGAATGCCATTGGTTTTGGAATGGTGTGTCCTCTCAGAACAGATTGGTCTTGTTTTGTTTTCATTTGCTCAATGCTTTGTCTGCTCTGCCTGGGTGTTATATTACGTCAATCGATCTAATAAATGCAACAACCAGATATATGGGCCTAAGGTAAGTAGCATTGTCTGAGACTTACAGCTTTTCCAGGAAAATGAGTTTCAGTTGTCTGAATTGAATAGGTGTTTTCTTTGTTTCCTCTTCTTATTACACAGAAGATCTCCAGATCATCTCTATAATTGATGAGATGAGGACAGAAATGTAGTTGCCAGGCATTTGGTTGTGGACACCTGGGCCCTGCATGCTGACCCAGTTCAACAGTGGACCTTTTGAGCAATACTGAACTTATGCTTGGTGACTTTCTTCAGCTGTATCCTGTTGGAAGCACTGTCTGCTTCAAAGAGGGAAGAGGACTAAATGAGCTAATAGGACAAAATCTTTTTGGAAACTGCTGAGTAAATGCAATGTGTGATCATGGATATATTGTGTAAAAGCAATCCTAGTGGTTCATTGGTTTAATGGATTGGTTAATTTAGTGGACCGCGCCCACTGGGATGGAGGTTCAATTCCAGCTCACAGGAGAAAAGGCTGGGCCTCCTACTCCCACCACCAGAGGGCAGTGATGCCTAAAATAAAAAAAGAAAGAAAATAAGAAATAAAATATAGCAGTCTAGGGCTGAGCCCCGGTGGCGTAGTGGTTGTGCGCGGGACTGCGGCCCCCTGGGACGGAAGTTCAATTCCAGCAGTGGGGCTGGGCCTCCTACTCCCACCACCAGAGAGCAGTGATGCCCCCCCCCCCAAAACAAAACAAAACAAAAAAAGAATTATAACTAGGGATTATTTTTGAAGTAGGGCTTACAGTATGTCTTTAGAATTCAATCGCTATGGTACAGCATTATTTTTCAAAGTCTTTTTTTATTCTCCTGCTAGAAACAGATTCCAATACTCTTAATCCTGGACCAAAACAAAAACACAGGTCATATGAAGATGATTTCAAACTTAAAGCTGTGTCAAGCGCAGAAGGAAGCAATAACAGTATTTCAAGTAGGGAAATTCTGTGTTGACGAAAAACAAGTGAGGGAGTGGTGGAAAATGAAAGCTGACTTGGAAAAGATTCCAAAAGTAAAAAAAGGTCAGCATGGTTTAACAACTTCATATGATGCTCTAGAAACTGAATTGCATAAATGGGTTATGGAGTGTCATCAAAATGGTGACTGCATAACACACATGGGAATTCAGTTACGTGCCCTTCAAATGACTAAGATGGCAAATTAAAAGCACCAGGCATCGACAGTTTTGTTGCATCATGAATAGGTTTGCCCTGCGTGTGGCAAAGAACAAAGGTTTCACAGGAGTTACCAAAAGGCCTTGATGAAAAAGTGATGTCATTCCATTCATTCATCATAAAACAAAGAATGATCCACAACTGTGAGCTGGGAGATGTTGGGAAAGTGTATGAAACACCTGAGATCTTTGGTCATCCAAGCACCAGAACTGTGGCCAGTTTGGGAGACAAAACTATGTATTTTACTCAGAATCACAGGAAATGAAAAAAAAAAAAAACAATTTCATAGTCATTCTGTCATGTTTGGCTAATAGAATGAAACTGCGGCCTGTCATTATTCTTAAAAGAAATACCTTGCCTAAAAGGTCAAATTCCCACCACATATTACAGTGCATGCATATATAAAAGGCTGGACGGATGAAGATGGAACAAAAAAATGGCTAGAAGAAATCTGGAACAGATGACCAGGAACAGCCATAAAGAAAAGAACCGTCATTGCTAGTTGGGGATATGTTCAGTGCCCACACATCTGATGACATAAAAAAAAAAATCGGCAGTCTTCTCAAGTTACTTTGGCTGTTATTCCAGGTGAGCTTACATCTGAATTGCAGCCACGAGTATGTGTTTAAATAAACCTTTCCAAGACCATATGTGAAAGATGTGGCATGAATGGATGTCATCTGGCCAAACCCAAATGACATAAGTTGGAAATGTGATGAAGCCTGACCCGGAATTGATAGCAAAGTGGGCTTGTTGTTCATGGAAAGAGATTCCAGAGGACATGGTGCAACTCACCTTCAAGAAATGTGGCATCGATAATGCTGTGGACGCAGTGAAGACAGCGCTTTGTATGAGAACGACGGCAGGGATGGTGATGACTGCGAACTCCGTGATGACAAGTATGTCTATGCCGATAGCCTCACTTTTGCGAAAGCTGAAGCTCTGTTTGGACAGATGGTGATGAGGAATCCAGTGTCAACTCTTGTGTTTTAGCGTGGTTGCTGATTGAGCTAAGGTTTTTGTACTTATAGTTGATGCCATATAGTTTTTGTTGACTCTCTTTTCCACTTACAGAGCTAGTTTACTGTTTTTCTTTGAAGTATTCAAAAACATTTACCCTACTGATGCCTCAATTGATATAATTTTATTGATATCTTTATTTGTAAATTTACCAGCAGCTGCTGCATTTCCTACCCTTGGCTTATACTCAAATCAATAAATTTTCCCAGTTTTTGTGGTAAAATTAGGTGCCTTGGCATATTCATGTTGGCTTATACTCAAGTATATACAGTAATTACATTACAGTAGCTATGTGTCTCAGGGGGAATATTTTGATGATATCCATATATTCAATTGCTACCTATCTTTCTCTCTTGCCATGTTTCCCTTTTCAATAGCCTGGCCCATCTCTGTGAAAGTATAAAATGCACGAGTACCACTGTAGAGTGACTGAAAAGTAGGGATGTGTAGCATAGAAACACTACAGAAAATTTCATAATTCCCCCAAATAATCATCTTTTTCAGTAAGTAATGTGTCAGCTCTTGATCAGATAGAATTCTCTAAGAGAATACCATGAATCCAGGGCTTTGGTTTGCTACTTTGTTAATTCATACCAGTAGCTCTCTAATGGCTAATGAAGGGACTACGGGGGAAACCACAAATTCTGCAGTGTTTCCTTTTCGTTATCTTATTTTCACCCCGTTTTTCATGTTCGATAAATAAATATTCTGGTTGGTCCTGTATAAGGAGGTGAATTTCTCCCCTCTCTCCAGTGCAAGAGAAAATACTTGTCTGATTTATGTTATGTGTTCTCACTACATTTATATATATAGTCACTGTAATATATGTTCACTGAAATTCCTTGTTTTAGTTCATTGATTCATCATTATATGAGGAACATTAACACTACATTAACACTACAGACTATAGGACTAAATTTATGGCTTTCATCACAAAATGGGTGGAAACAAATTCTCTGTTTCAGGATTCTAATCTAAATAATCGTGTGGTTCCTTTCTGTGGGGTAAGCGCTATATTTTGATACATCCTGTATTTTCTTTAATCATGTTTAAAAGACTTGTTTTATTCGGCAAGGCAACTCTACTGCCATTGTGTGTCCTTCTCTTCAGTATGGTTTCAGGGTGCAGCTGGATTATTAGATATACATTGTCTTCCAGTCTGTACACAAACATCTTCACTGTTTGAAAGGTGTTATTGACTGTTCAGGAACCTTCATAAAGCTGAAGATTATTACTGTGACATTGCTGTAAGACAGTAAAATTCCCCCTATTACAAATACTGAATACCCAGCTATCAGGGATAGACACAGGATTATTATTATTTTTTTGTTTTGTTTTGGGCTCTCTGGCGGTGGGAGTAGGAGGCCCAGCCCCACTGCTGGAACTGAACCTCCGTCCCAGTGGGCCGCAGTCCCGCGCACAACCACTACGCCACCGGGGCTCAGCCCGATTATTTTTTCTTTTTTTTAAAGGAAAGTCCCTAAGGAAGCTGTGAGATGAACAAGAGATCACAACAGGAAACCAGCCCTGAAACTATCTGCACCTACTCTGTGTGTCCTTCAAGTCCCCTGTAGCCCAGGTCCTGCCTTGCAGGATAGGTTTGTGTCTGGTGCTCACTGACTCCCTCTCACTGTGCCTTGCGCAGTAATACGTGGCTCTGCCCTCAGCAGTCATAGAGGTCACCTGGAGGAAGAACTGACTCTTTGATATGTCTCTGGTGATGGAGAATTGACTTTGGAAGGACGAGTTTGTATCTCCTTCATAGCATGGACATCCTTCCCATTGCAGGTCCCTCCTAAATGTCTAGCAGATACAGTGTCAGCAGGGCAACTACCGGTGATGGAGAAACCAGAGAAAGTACAGGTGGGGAGAGCTCTTGGGGTCCTGGACTCGACACTTGAAGCTGCACCTGGGACAGTGCACCTAAAGCAAAGAAAATTGGCCTCCTTCACTCACAGTCATAACCACCCGCACAGACCCAGCCATGATGTCTGAGACCCATCACAGGAGGAACTGTCACCAGACAGGAGAGAACACATAACCATAACATCTTTAGACCACAGCTTGGGGATAGGCCCTCTGAGGAGAATTGAGAGCCCTAGGAGCACAAGGTTGGAATTTTATTCTACTGTCTGAAGAAGAATTTGCATGTGGGTAGTCCCTGTCCTTCCAGGTAGTGAGGGATTGATGTTGATCTCCCTGATGCTTCTGAGACCACTGTAGGGAAGTTGAACTCATCTGCCTGTTAGTCTGCAAGAGAGAGCTCCTGATCTAAGAGGTGTGAGGGAAAGGTCAAAGTTAAGCCAAGTCTTTCTAGGCCAAACATTCCCGGGTTTCAGTCTCTCATTGCTCTTAACCTCTCTCGGGCTCTCGTGTATCTGAGCATAAATAGGCTGTCATTCTTTAAAAGCATCAGAGAATCTTTATTCCTTTCCACTAACACCCCAACCTTTTTTTTTTTAACCGTCAGGCACCCCTTAAACTACCTCCTCCATTTAGTGGATTACAGTACATTTTAACCAAGTAAGTGGCCCATTAAAAGCCTCAATTAGCATGAAAAACCAAACAAACCGAAAACTACCTCCTCAGAGTCCTTGAGTTGCAGGGTGGGCACAGAGAGGGCCCATATGGCACTGTCACTCTTGCCTGATGATATTAGTCAGGTGGTTTGTAAAGATTCCGGATTTCATCTTCTCATGCTTGGGGAAGGAGACGAGGTAGGAAGGGGATGTAATCCATCCTTCAAATATCAGTCTCCCTGCCCTTTGGTTTTCACAGGATGGATATACAAGTTGAGTGAAATAGTTCTTTCAGATGGACACAAATAGTGGAAAGATAGGCACAAACTGGGTAAACACAGTTTTGGTTTAACAAAGACCTTCTGTTACAGGGCTTCCATTACCTTGGGACGCTGCATCCCAAAGAGATAGGCTGCCTCTTAGGGGAGGGAGGAAACTCAGGAGATTCAGAACACTCAGATACAAATCTGGTCATTGGCTTGGCTAGTACCAATGAGAATTTGTGCCTGGACACTATCAGAGGATACACCGAGACGGGATGGGAGTATTGAGCCGGGTCACATTACAAGAACAGATTGTTCTTAGGCTATGACTTTGACCGAGTGTAAGTTGAAGATACACGTATATCTGTAAGGTACACGTATGTTTATGGCCCACTTTATAGGCAGTATTATCAGCTTGAAAACATTGTAAACAAACTACTATGGGACATTAGGTATTTGTAAGAATGATAATAACTTGGCTAATGGTATAGTATCCAAATTCTTGTCATGCCTCAAATACATGGAAGTTCACTTGTATTCAAGACTTACTGGGCAGAACACTGCTGAACAAAAGAGTAAGAGTTTGATACAAAGCAAAGGCAAAGAACACTTGTCTGCTGAACTAGGGCACTTCCTAGACAGCAAAGGAAGCAAGAAGATGGCGAGTATAAGGAAATTTCCAGTTGTCAATCATTGTGTCATCTTAAAGCAATCATGATTGGAAACCAAGGTCCTAGGGCTCCAAAGCCCCTGACCTGGGGAGTAGTCCTCTGCTTCTCACACTTGGGAGTTTCAACTTCAAATCCAAAGAAGTGTTTCAGGTTCTTTTCATCTGCATCAGATGTGTTTAAGGCCAGATCCACGTCACACAGTGAGGTTCTTCAAATGAATCTCTTTGATGGGACCTGTGGAGGAAGGGGAGAAAAAAATCTTCTATAAATGCACACTTGGTAACATTGTACAAGGTAGATTCCCTCGCTGGTAGCCTGTAGGAAACAAATCCAGCACGTCTCTACAGGCAGCTACTTTTCTAGGATTTGTCTACAAACTGAAGTGAGCTTATTCCCTTCAGACTTGCAGTTAGCCCTTTCTTTTCTGGTCATGGATTGTGTACTTTCTCCTAAATGAAAGTACGCTCTGACTGAAGAACTTGGAAGCCAGATAGTTCACACATGGGGCTTTTTCATGTCAAAGGAAGCCCAAGAATGTACCTCAGATCCCAGAGTCTTGGGACATAATAATACCAATAGAGATGTTTTCTTGGGGAAGCAAATGGAGACTTCGGAGACTACAACAGGACACCCACCCTGACAGCACCTCTGCACCTGCCTCTGAGCCTGGTTCCTGTGCTCACTTGATCCTGAGCACCCCTGTAACCCAGAGCTGAAGGTGAGGTTTGTGCCTGTGTTTGAACTGACTTCCTTCACTGTGCCTTACACAGCACTAGCTGGCCATGCCCCCCATTCCCGCTACCTGGTCCTTTCTCTGTAAATGGGAAATCAGCTCTCCATGGAGTCTGCATATTCTTTACACCACCATGAGGTTAAATTGGGCAATCCACTGCAAGTCTTGCCCTGGAGCCTGGCACCCCCCAGGACATCAGTGGTTACTGAAGGGGAATGCAGATGCACAGGAGATTTTCCGGGACCTCCAAGTCCACCCCAAGTTTCCTCGAGGCTCCTTCAAATACATCGTGTGGATAGACTTATTTGGTGTTGTATGGTATCCATGGCCTTATACTCTCAGTCGGCTTCCCCATTCTCTCTACTTAGGTTAAGTTCTTGTCTGCTGCCTGTTTAGTGTTTCCTGTGTGATCAAAGGTGTTCCTATTGCTGCCCCGTCTTCCCTAAGAACACCTCTCCACAGCATCCTAGCTGATCAACCTTGGGTCTGCTCTACCTTCTTCTGCACCAACTCAAGGATGGCTGTTCCAATAAGCAAGGCATCTGGAAGATAAATTATATTGATTGATTGATCATGCTGAAGTAATTCTGGGTAATCACCATTTAATCTGTCTCTCGTCTCCCCTTTACTTCCCAGTTTGTGCCCCGGACCCAGGTGAGCCTGGAGAAGATAATTCAATAATTCAAGGTGCTGAAATTGGGGCAGATGTGGATCTCAGGTCAGGCTATGCTGTGTGGAAAGACAGTGGATCATCCTTGGTTGGATGTTTTGTGCTTCCTGGAAAGTAAGAGGCCCTGGAACGTGGGCAGGGGGACCTATTCCCGGTGAGGTCCCTGCAGCCAGTAGGTATGTAAGAAATGCCTGGGGAGGCACACTGCCTTTTTCCTGGGGCTGAGCTTAAAGATATTCAGTCCTGTGCCATCATCCTGATGATGAAATATCCACTAATGACTTCTTAGTTGCTGATTTGCCCACACCAAGGCCTCCCTTTCATTCCAGAGTTTATTGAGCTATCAATGTGTCAGAGAGAGGGGTTGACCCACTGTCGTTATCATGAGTACCTCTTTGAGGACTTTTGCATGAGTGCAGAACCTTAGTCTGATCTGACAGGACACACTGGGCACACAGGGTGGCCATAGGATTGACATGTTTTCAGTTTGGGGGTGCAAATACAGCCTCACTCGCAGTATGTCTTGTGAGGTTAAGTTGTTGGCTAACACCAATCTAAAGGACACATGGAACCAAATATTTTAGGGTTACCTGCTCACACTGGTAGAGGCGTATGCAAAATCATTCTCTGAGCCCTTTTCCTAGGTCTGAGTAAAAAGCCAATGTTAGTTTTGAAAAATGGATACAGTGGTTCCAATGTATGTACCTTTAATTTTTTACCTCCTGCATCTCATGATATGAGTGACCCTGGGAATGAGGGGATGGAGGGGCTCGATGACAGAATAACCAGTAATTGATATGCCTTATTTAACATGGGTTTCACCTCACCTTTGTGGAGAAACCAGATGAAATTGGGATTTACAAATTAGGAAGTACAATTGAACCCTCAGCACCTTGCTTATTGGGTACCACATCCCTGTGTGTGTCTAATAGCAGAAAAGACTGCTTGAGGCCAGGACACGGTGAGCCTGTGATATGGACATGACATTGTTCATCATATGTAAACATGTATAAACCACTTTATTTTGCCAACTGCCATGAATCAGATGCAAATGATTTAAAAGTTTACCGAAAATCTGCTTGTGATTCCTGGTTTTGCCTGTCTACCTACCTTTGAGAATTAGCAATGTGAGTTTCTTCATGGGTTAGATTTGGGTTCAGTTCAGGGATGTAGAGTGCTAGAGTCAGAGTCTGTATGTAGGATTGCAATCTAGGTCCTGGGATTAATGTTCCCAGTTCAAGAGCAAGAATCAATGGATAGAAAAAGAAGTTAAGTGTCATGAGTTAAAAGTCAGATGTTAGTGGGCAGAGTGAAGGGCTTTATGTTTAGAATGTGTCATAAGAGTTGTATGAGCCTCCAATAAAATGGTTTAAAAAAAAAAAAAGAACATGTCAATCCTAATAACTTATGTTTGGAATTGAGGGTGTTACGGTAATGGTTTGGGAGCTATTGATTAGCAATGAATAGTCAGTAAGATACCAAAGTTATTTTTGTGTGTTGAAATATTGCTTACAGCATTTGTATATTTATCAGCAATAGTAGTTGTGACATATCTTGAACATTTTATGATATGATCATTAATTTATATCTAGAGGAAATTTTTTCTTTTCTTTGGAAACTTCTTTTCCTCCTTTTTAAAAACATTTCCTGATTCCTCTAGTTAGAGCATATAACACAATTTTTAAAATGAATAGTGTGTTAGTCTGAGTAAACTAGGGGAACAAATACATAGACACGCATATAGATATAAGGAAAAGGTTTGTATTTAAGAGGAACAGGACATTGAGCCCAGTCCAGTTCAAAGTCATAAGTCCGATATTAACCCACATGCCCGAAATTAGTCTATAAAGTCTCCTTCCAACTCACAAAGTCACAGGTCAGTGGGTGCAGAATCCTGGCGATGGCAGGGGTCTCCACATGACTCCTCGCTCCCAGGGCTCAGGGTCCATCAACAGCAGAAGCAACTCGTCGCTGGCAGAGGTCTCCACTTGGCCTCTCCACCTTCAGAGGTCTGGCTTCATCAGGGCCAAGCCATGTGACTTCTCCAGCTCCTCAGACACTACCATCTTGTCTTGTCCATGATTCATCGTCTCTGAGACTAACTCCCAACAACCAGGGAGATAGCTTCTCATCTCCACGAGGGAAATATTGTGAGATTTCCCAGACGTATCAGGAGAAAGCCATGTCCACACAGAGGCGTCATTGGCTACTCAATGGCAATCTCCAGATTAACAGGCTAGATTCCACCCCTACATTTTAATCATAAAATTAACATAAGCACATGACTGCCACAAGTGGTGAGAGTGGACATTTATGTTTGTCCTTTTTCTGAGATAGGGTGATGTTTTTCTCTTTCCCTAAGTATGACATTTTGTCATTTTTGTTTTTAAGAATACATATTAGCATATTAAACTATATCTGTTTAATGTTATATTTGTAGAGGTATTTTTTAATATGAAAAACCTTTGACTTTAGTATGTCTTATGTGTCTATTTTAATAATTATATTTTTCATTAATTGGCATATTACAGTAATGTGCTTATTTTCTTATGTTAAATCAGCTCTGGGACAGATTTCAATTAATCATGGTATATAATTACTTAATGTGTTGTCTGATTCAGTTCCCAATATTTTTTGGGGGGAGCAGGGCATCACTGCCTCTGGTGGTCGTGGGCGCTACCCAGTGCTGCTCCTGAAAGCCACCGCTGGATTTGAACCGCCAAGCTCGTGGGCCACAGTCCCACACTCAACCACTTACGCCACCAGGGCTCAGCCCCTAGTTCCCAATATTTTTAAGAACTTTTCCATTGAGATCCATTATTAATATTGGTCTACGGTTTTCTTGAAGTATCATTAGCTGACACTGGTATCAGGTTGTTACTGGTCTAATGGAAAGTATTAGTAAGCGTCTCTCACAACTATTATTGTTTGCACCCAATAGCTTGAACTTAACAAAGCAGTTAAGTGTTTATTCATACTGTCTGAATACTCTGGTGTCTAGCTGCCAGAACCTTCAGCGTAAATCTGTCTTACAGCTAGCTTTAAAGTTTCTCCAGGAATTTAATTTTGATTCAATTAATTGGAGACCTTCTGAGCATCCTGAAACCCACTCAACTCTCAGAGCTCACTTGCTCTGGCTGGATCCTCTGGTCTCACAGCTGAGCCCTCAGTGTCGAGGGGTAAATGATATGTGCTGCTCTTGACAGAGAAATAGTCACTCCCACCTGAGTGACTGTGTGCTGCCCTCACCCTGGAGCCCAAGTTTGGGAAATACTTCTGCCATAAGACATGCTGAGTGGATCTTAGAGAATTTCCTTCAGCTCTCCTCTAGGAGAATGGTGTAAGTCAATGAAGGCCAGGAATTCCTCAGTGATTTGACCATTGCTTTGTTTTATATATATATGTGTGTGTGTGTGTATGTATGTATATATATATATATCTTGTTTAGATATCTTATATCTAAACAAAGGAAAACCATTCCTTATTAATTAAAGAGCTTATGTTCCAGCAAATGCCACACGAAAGGTTTGGTATCTGTTCCCATGGAAATACCTTTGTAAACATAGCTAGCTCACAGGTATTTTGTGCATGTTTTGGGTACTGGTTTCTGAGGTTGTTGTTGTTTTTGTTGTTAGGGGGCATTGAGTTGATTCCACCTCATAGGGACCCTGGACACCACAGAGGAAACACTGCCTTCTCCTCTGCCACACTCAGAGTTTAGGATGAACCCGTTGTTGCCTTCACTGTGTCCGTCCATTTCGTTGAGGGATCCCTATTTTTCACTGCCCCTCCACTTTACCACACATGCTATCCTTCTCTAGGGACTGCTTCCTTCTGACAACATTGTCCAAAGTATGGAATATGAACGCTCACCATCTTTACCTGTACTAGCATTCTGACCGTAGTTCTTTGAAGACAGGCTTGTTAATACCAATGCTCTTTCAGTATTCTTGGCCAGCATTACAATTCAAACAAATCGATTCTTCTTCAGTCTTCCTTATTCAGTGTTAACTTCCACATACATATGAGGCACTGGACAATAACATGGTTTGGATGAGGTGAACCCAATCGCTTCTTGGCCTTTTGGCTAAGATCAAGTGGATGAGGTGAACCCAGTCCTCAAAGTAAGACCCCTGCTCTTCTGCACTCTAAACAAGCCTAATAAGGTCTGTTTTATCCAATGCAATGTATCTGTTGATCTCTTGACAGTTATTATCACCATTCTGGGTTTTTTTTTTGTTTGTTTGTTTGTTTGTATTTTTAGCATAAGTTAACAGTTTTTGGGCTGAGTCCCGGTGGCATAGTGGTTGTGCGCGGGACTGCAGCCCACTGGGATGGAGGTTCAATTCCAGCAGTGGGGCTGGACTTCCTACTCCCACCACCAGAGAGCAGTGATGCCCCCCCAAAAACAAACAAACAAACAAACAAAACAGTTTTTCTGGAAGGAGTTAAAACTTAGTGAGGCTCAGATTCAGAATGTTGCTCAAGGAGGGCCCTGGAAGCCAAACTTGTTCTGCAAGAACCACTATAAGAGCCTGAGTTGAAGCCTGTGCTTAAGACCTGGGGGAGTGGTGAGCCTTCTATTCAAGGTATGCTCGATGACTGGGCACGAGAGAGTCTAAAACAAATTATGCTTTTCTCTAGTAAGTAGCCTGACACACTGATTAGTTTTAGAGGAGCACTAACCTACTCCCCATATCCTAGAACGGCAACACCACACATCTCTGCCTTCAAAAAGGGAAGCGGCCATTGATATCTGACTAGCCACTCAAGCTAACTGATGCCTTACTAGTGTCTCACAGCATTGCTTCATCATAGCACACTCGTTTTGTTTTCCTGCCAAACTAGCTTCCTGGTGGAGCATGTTTCACAAGCTCAAGCCGAGGCATTAGCTTTTCCCCTTCTCTCTAGAAGACCAAGACTATGGATGACATATCCTAGAATCCAAGCCAATAAGTCCTCTACTACAGTTTGTGTTGTTTATCATCTGTCAGCCTTACTTAGAAAACGGAATCCAGAATCTAGGCCAAGATGAGAAAATGATTCATCAGTCATCTCTTTTCTAACCTTCTGCCTTCATCTTGGCTCTTGGCATCACCCATCTACCTACCCCTTACCACTTCTTGACTGTATGCTGCAGTCTTTCCCAAAGGCTTTAAAAATTGGACATCTGTAAGCACAAGAGTTTATGAGAGCAGCAAATAAAGATTCCCCTGGCTTGTTTTCTTGTTTAGGGGAGCTCCGTCTTGGCCAAGGTACATCTTAGATGTCCTATTGGTGTCCCTCTGTCTCTTGTTGTCCACCTCTACAATGCATTTCTCTAGTTATCACACATTATTATGCATACATGGGCTACTCAAACAGACATTTCTTCACACAGAAGAGATGTTGTAAAGAATGCACAGGAGACAATTTAGGGTACTCACTATTTAGGGCAAGAAGTACAGGCCAAGAACCTGACATGCCTTTCTCAACACTGTCTACTCTTCTGTTTTAGAACAGAGATTTGCCAAAGAGAAATACAGTTCTCTGGGAGCTAGCAACTTGATTGATGCATCACAAGGAAAGATTTCAGCTTCTGACTAGTGTGTGAACCATATTCATTCACCTGACTCCAAATTTCCTGATGGCTCTGCTGCTTTTATTTAGAAAAGGCATTGATTTGACTTCAAGAAGCTCGAACTACAAAATGGTGAGTACTACAAAGACCTAGGGTATTTGCATATACAGAGAATGATTAGATAGTAACACTATGCCCCAAGACCTGAGGTTCCTCTATA
>PVJH01018561.1:0-10111 GCA_004026705.1 Nesogale talazaci | reverse complement strand
AAGAGAGGGTAGAATGTCCCTTGCGAGTTCCCTGTAACCATAATGGGAATAGAGATCCTCGTTCTTTTCCTGTGAGTGGGCTGGATGTTTCACAAGACTCGCCGAGCAGGTAGCAGCCAAATGTGCCACAAGTGTTCCTTCTTCCCAGATAGGTTTGTTTATTCTTCTTGCTGTCCGTGGCACATTCAATATTTGGCAACAATACCAAAAAATTCAAGTGAATTGATTTACATTCTTTATTACTCAATGTCAGTTAAAAATAATGCATCCAGGGTGATGAAATATCACGGCTTGAGACAAGCTCTCCTTAGTCGCAAAATGACATCTTTGATTTCAGCACTTTAAATAGGACCTTTGCAGACATTTGCCCATAAAATATGTGTTTGGATTTCTTGACAGCTGTTTCCAAGGTTACTGATTATGGATCCAAGTAAAATATAAATCTTTACTCCAAATTATGCACATACTATTAGGATGTTACTTATTGGTTCAGTTGTGAGACTTTTAATTTTCTTTTTAATGTGTTGTGATCAATACTCAATGCTATAATTTTTTATCTTCATTAGTAATTTCTTCATATTTTCTTCACTTTCAGCAATAAATATCTGTCCTTGTTCAACACAGATTATTAATGTGATTGTCTCCCATCTTGATCCCATGTTCTCCATGTCTACATTTTGAGAATATTTGTAAAAAATAATCATAAACTAAATATGTACAGTATCTTTGCTGATTTTAAATTACACAACATCTTGTTGGTCTGTGTGCATAGCTTCTCCCTTTTCCTCTACTGTAAAGATTTCCATAAGTCCAATAAGAAGCCCAACATTTTTATGGTATTATCTTACTGAATTTTATGTAAGAACCATCTGATATCACCACAAATTTCAGAAACTCTGGTTCCAGAAGTTGTTCTCAATACATCTTGAGTTTCTGGTAGTTGAGTTGATATAGAATTGTAGCTATTTTTGAATTATTTTCAGAATTTTACATTTGTGTCATAAAAATACTGCTTGAAAGTTTTAGCACACTATTAAGTATCTCTTTTTTGGAATGCACATCATTGTGACTGTCCACCAGTCTGTGAACAAGTAGTTGTTTTTAAAATTTGGATACATAGACCATTTTCCATGTGTTTGTTTACATTGATATTCAGTCAGTTATTAATGATCACAGCATATTTGAATTATTTGTTCAATTTATTCAGCTATGCTATCTTGTGAAATAGTCGATGAGAGGCAACAAACAACCAAGTTGTCAATCTTTCAAGTTTTCCTTAATTGTTAGTATATCAATATCCACTAAGTTTTAAAATAATAGATTTTATTTGTTGCTCTGGGAGGTGTTGCCCACCCACCCCCCTCCCCCACAGACACACAAACATGCACGGAGAAGAGATTATGTGGGATGTTGTGATTGTGGTAGAGAGTTTCTGAATACCATAAACTCTAAGAAAAGTCCAAGTGGGAAGTGACAAGATTCTTAGGTCATCCTATTGCAGAAGTGAACGTAGATGGAGAAGGCGATGAATGGTAAGCCCAAAGTTAGACCTAATACAACCACAAAGTATGTGTCAAATTCATATGAAATGAAAGTTCCTCTGGATCATAAGCCTCATCTTTCTTTTCATACATACTTGGATGCTTTGTCATCCAGTGAAACTGATTATGTGGGCTCTTTCAGGACTCGGTGACTGTGGAGGATGTAGCTATGGATTTTGCCCCAGAAGAATGGGCACTGTTAGATGTTTCTCAAAAACAACTCTACAGAGAGGTGATGGTGGAGACCTTCACAAATCTAGCTGCAGTAGGTATGAATAGCCTCATTATTTCAAATTAATTCATTATTTATCAAGTACACATGCTTGTTGTCCCAGTGACTGGGCCAAGGAATAGGAATACCTGCTTAAATGAGACAATTGAGTTTACTTTCTCTCTGGAAAAGTTATAACTTCTAGGTTTCCAAAAATCAAAGATCTATACATATTAGTCTGCCACTGCCCTGTCACTTTGTCACATTGTATATCGTTATTCTGGAGGCTACCAGCAAGTATTTCAATTACTTCTACTCTTACCCATGGTGAGCAGGTGTCTGTGGACCTTCCAGGTGTGTTCTGCTTTTGGAGTAGAAGCACTGACAAACATATGGCTCTCCATGGAATATTATCTGATACTGTGCCTTCTGAAGAGCCCCTGTGGTTAGAAGATACTCAAAGCGCAGTCTTTCTTCAGCAGAGCCGGGTGCTGGTATCAAACTGTTCATGTTGCTTTTCGCAGTGCAATGTGTCCTACCTATGACACCAGCACGTTGGATGTTGATTACATGTTTGAGGAAAAAATTGGTTATTTTGCAAACAATTCACACCTGCCAATTTCCAGAGATGCTGAACATCAAAGTATCAAATCCACTTTAGGAAAATGTGGCAAGACTTAATTTGTTCTCTTAGAGTGATTAGAGAAATACCTAAAAAGTGCAGAATAGTTATCCACTCCCATTGAAAGTTATCCACTCCCAAGAAAGTCCTGACCAGCTCTTCCTGGAAGAAATTGCATTTCATAAATCAGTTTTTTTTTGTTGTTGCTTGTTTGTTTTTTGGCATCACTGCCCTCTGGTGGTCGTAGGAGCTACCCAGCTCTGCTCCTGAGAGCATAAATCAGTTTTTAAAAGCCTCATTTGACTAAGAAGAAAATTCTGCACAAATGCCTGTATGTCTCTGTTTTTCTTTTAGTCTTAACAATAGCACCTATGTTCATGAAGGGAAAAATATTGTTTTCATCTTTAATGTTAAACCTGCCTTGGACCCACTACTTTTAAAATTTGACCTTATAATTATGAGTTATATACACCTTTCAAAACATTGAAGCAAAATATTTCTTGCCTAACATCTACCCCTTGTCTGTATTTAATGCGTTTCATTTTTGTTTCATATTGTGGATTTCAACGTACATAATTGTTCCTGTTTCTTAAATGTCATTGATTTAGAAAAACTATCCACTGAAGATGTAATGGCAAGATTGTTGAAAAATGATGCCAGTGACTCCATATTACAAGGAATCTGTGAGTTTCATGTCCATAAAAAGCAGGATAACAGCCAGAACCCAGCTTTAAGGTGAGTGTAATTTATTTGTGAGAGAAAGAGAGCGAGAGAGAGAGCAATGCTCCAGGACAGAGTTTGAAGTGAAGTACATGTAAGAGGGAGTAAACCCTCCCCCCCGAAACAGAATTTTTCCCAAAGCTATGTATTCTTTTTTTTTTTTTTTTTTTTTTGCAAAACAACCTTTTATCACCTTCAAAGAAGCAAGCATTTGGGCATTTTAAGTACCTTTCTACTTGAGTATAAGCCACGTTTTTCAGCACATTTTTTATACGTTTCTTTGGTAAAATTAGGTCTTGGCTGATATTTGGGTCAATTAGTCTAGAATATATATGGTACATGTGGTATAAATGATTAAGCACTCAACTGATAACACAAAATGTGTCAATTCAGAACCTTCCAATAACTGGGGAAACTCCTTTGGTCATCGTATAGGTCAGTCACCGTGAGCTGAAATTATCATATAATAATACATCTTTCCACATATATGTAGAGATATGTTGTTATATATAAAACAGATGTGAGGGCTGAGCCCCGATGGCATAGTGGTTGTGCGCGGGACTGCAGCCCACTGGGACAGAGGTTCAATTCCAGCAGTGGGGCCGGGCCTCCTACTCCCACTACCAGAGAGCAGTGATGCCAAAAACAAAACAAAACAGATGTGTGTGAATATCTGTTGTTATATACGTCAACCACGTATGCACGATCGACACATGATCTGACTACCCACTGCAGTTTCGTCCATTTGAAATCATAGTGACAAAGTAGTTCTTAATGGAATGTAGGATTTTTTGAGCATGTTCATCTTTTAGGAAGAAGATCACCTAAATCATATTCCTGGAGAACAGTTTAGCAGCACCATCACTTAGCAGCCCAACACCTAATTCATGTGGTGTACCAGTTGCTCAGTAGTCTTTTCTGTCATTCCACAAGAGAATGACAAGGCCTTCTACTTTCTTGAAGAATTACAGGCTCAGGAAACAACAGGGGCATTTCTACATGGTCCTGTAGGGTAGATATTAATCAGGATCAACAGAATCATAGGGAATTATAAGACAGTTGAGGCATCAAAAAGATCATGAAAAAATAGAATTTTCCACAAACATTTTGAGACCCCAATCATGTGTTTGTAGTTGGATGTCAATCTATGTTAGTATGCTGTGCATATGTACACGTAGAAACATAGCAATTGGCTGCTAACTATAAGCAGATTGGTTCTATCACATCAGTCACACCTTATAAGAAATATCATCCCAGGCTTAAGGATACTTGTATTTTATCTAATAGGGTCACTAGGAATAGAATAATTCTATCACATTTTATATCCATTTCTACATTTGAATGTATTATATAAGTATGTGTATAATACATAATGTTATGTATTTGTATGCATATACTATATATAAATCTGTTTAAGCCAATTATGGCTCAAGAAGTGCCACTCAATTCAAACTGTCAACACTCAGTAGTAGAGTAAAAACATGTTGTTGCAAAGCTATATGTGTATGTGTCTGTCTGTAATAATATCTGATAACTATTACTGTTATGTATTTTTAATCTGTGATATTTTGAAAACTGAAAACATTTTTCTTACATCCAATTACATAATGGCTCCATACTTTATAAACCCAGTGAATAACAGTTGTATCACACTCAGAATTTTAAGTTTACGCTTGTTAGATAATTGAGCAGGAAAACTATGTTTATGCTCACTGTTAATGATGAAGTGTGTTTTTTTTAAACCCTGTGTTTAACTGCTTTTTTTAAAACAGAAGATATCTGCCAGTGACATGCTGGGTGAGATATGAAGAAAATTCTACTGCAGAGATCCCCAGCCCAATTTCAATTCCTCCTGCATTAAAAAGACCAGGATGCTTATATCCTATGGAATGTTTTCAGTATGGAAAATCATCCAGGAATCTTTCTGCACTAGACTATAATGAGACTCAGTGCAATGCTGACCAATTTAAGAAACATGAAAAAAAGAATATGCAAACTTCAGTAGAATGTTTAACAGGAAACAAATGCTTTGCATATAAAAAATGTGGTAAAATATGCGATAAAAAAAGTGATCCTTCAGCACTCACAAATGATAAGGGAATCTCCAAAGGAACTAAGTCTTATGTATGTAAACACTGTGGGAAGGCTTTTACTCAGTACACAAACCTCACTCAACATATAAGAACTCACAGAGGAGAGAGACTCTATGAATGTAAGGAATGTGAGAAAACTTATTTTAACTCTTCTACCCTTAAACGACATATGAGAATTCATAGTGGAGAGAGGCCTTATGAATGTTTTCAGTGTGAAAGAACTTTTACTTCATCCTCACACCTCAAATTACATATGAGAACTCACAGTGGAGAAAGGCCCTATGAATGTAAGGAATGTGAAAGAACATTTACGCAATCCGCAATGCTCACTGGGCATATGAGAATTCATAGTGGAGAGAGACCTTATGAGTGTAAGGAGTGTAAGAGAACTTTTACTACATCCTCACACCTCACTAAGCATAAGAGAGCTCACAGTGGAGAGAGACTGTATGAATGTGAGGAATGTGAGAAAACATTTACGCAGGCTTCTGCCCTCACTCAACATATGAGAATTCACAGTGGAGAGAGGACCTATGAATGTAAGGAATGTGAGAGAACTTTCACTACTTCCTCACACCTCACTCGACATAGGAGAATTCACAGTGGAGAGAGACCTTATGAATGTAAGGAGTGTGAGAGAACTTTTACTACATCCTCACACCTCACTAAACATACGAGAGTTCACAGTGGAGAAAGGCCTTATGAATGTAAGGAATGTGAGAAAACATTTACGCAATCTTCAGTTCTCACTCAACATATGAGAATTCACAGTGGAGAGAGGCCTTATGAATGTAAGGAATGTGAGAGAACTTTTACTACTTCCTCAAACCTCACCCGACATATGAGAGGTCACAGTGGAGAGAGACCCTATGAATGTAAGGAGTGTGAGAAAACTTTTACTCGATCCTCACACCTCAGTAAACATATGAGAGTTCACAGTGGAGAAAGGCCCGATGAATGTGGGAATTAATGTCATTCCTCATGTCTCACTAAACCTAAGAACTCAATGTAAGAAGACTTATGACTAGAAGGAATGTGGTGACAGGTTTAGTCAAATTCACTGAGCATGAGATCCACAACGCAGGTAAGTCTGAGGAATTATATGTCATTAGTAATGTACTATGTTCTGTGTTCTTTAATTTTCACTTGATTTTCTGATCTGATGACTTTAAATACAATATATATTTAAAAGTCACTTTTGGGGGCTTTTCGGCTCATGAGACATTCGATACATCATTTGTATTGAGCACATTTGTACTCAGTTGTTATCATTGTTTCCAAAAACATTTCCTACTTGAGTCCTGAGTAAAAGCTCCTCTTTTTCCCCATTCTCACGAATCTTTGATCAAGTATAGGTTATTATTATTTTGTATCTTACACTCTCCTTGTCTCCTTTGAATATCTGTTATTCCACTATTTTCTAGCATTTTAAATAAAAATGTTATTAAAAACCCTTTTACCACTCTTTTGCTGAACATATAATCTTTTATATGCATTAATCCTTAAGAGGTATATATGGTTATCGTGTGGTATATGTGTTTTGTTTTGTTTTTTGGTGGGCATCACTGCCTCTGGTGGTCGTGGGCACTACCCAGTGCTGCTCCTGAGAGCCACCGCTGGATTTGAAACGCCAAGCCTGCGGGCCGCAGTTCTGCACTCAACCACTTACGCCACTGGGGCTCAGCCTAGTATATGTATTTATAAGAAGGTGTCAACTTATTTTTAAGGGCCCGTGGCATCCTGTGATTGGGAACCAAGTTCTGGGAAATCAGATACTTGAAATGAACTGTGGGTGCTTACGTTTATTTTGATTAAAAAAAAAAGTTTTCTGGTAAAAACCATAAATCACCCACCACCCAGAGAATGCAGAATGTGACCTAGCAGCCAGTCTCGGTGGTTTTTCAACCCTCAGCTTGACAGAATTATCTCCTGACTTTACCCCTGATTCTAAGTCCCCAAAACTCAGACCTCCATTTCTATCATCTCTTTCCACCATAGGACCCTTGGTTGAAGAGGGATAACATGGCAAGGCACAGAATCCCGATATTGCTCCACCGTTTTCCATATGACAGTCTTCTTAAAGAAGGGAATCGATGTCACCAGAGCAGTGTCCCTTTGTTATAAACACACTAACATGGATCTGCTGGGCACTCTATATTATACAGTGAGTTGATGAGGGATTCTGGTACATTACAAGATGTACTCTTCATATACCCCCATACACCACTACCTCAAATTCCGCTCCTCTCTTCTCAGTCAGCTTCACGATAACATAAACGAACAAGTATTAGCACACTTCTTGAAATGCCCTTTTGCAATTAATACATAACCAGAAAAACACTTATAATCGGTACTGTCAGATAAACCCTCCTTGAGCTCAACTCTGTTAGTGACTCCCACCAATCCCTATCATTTCCTGAGCTTTACATAATAGAATTTCCTGCCCCTGTCTGATCTCCATCTGACGATAACAGCCAAACCATTCCCCTCTACAAAACCAAGAACACTGCGCACTATTCACAGCTGGAGCACTATGACAAGCAAACAATAACAACAGTAACCGCCAAAAAAATAAAACCCAACAAGTGAAGATTACCCTAGCCCAATGGGATATACAAAAAAAGAAGCCTTTAATTTTCCAGGTAGAGAATATAGGGAGAATGTTGTTTTGGAACATGCAAGCAAGAAACATACTGAGAATCTTGCACAAAAGAAACCCAGAATTTTAAAAATTAGATACCAAAAATGTGTTACCAAAACGAATGGGGGGGAAGAAAACAAATCAGTGAAACTGGCAACCACACAGACGTGAGCAAATGTGCAAGAGAATCAAAAACGATCTGAAGAAAGCCTGACGATGGTGTGGGACACCAAAAGGGAGATGACACGCGTCTCACTGCACTGCCATAACAGGGAGAGTAAACAAGACTTCAGCTCTAGTTTTAAAAGGACTCATGAAAAATTCACGAACAAAAAAGTCCTCAATATTAAAAATAAGGGGATAGCTGTCCAGAAAGTAGAACACTGACATTAGACTCTAATCCATCCCCCAAACGAAACCCCAGATCATCAAGACATATATTAGTCAAATTCTGCAAAATTCTCTCAAGGAAAAGGAGAGTATCTTGCTAATAAAAAATAACAGTCTCCAACAAAGGTAAACATAAGAATAATCTGACCTCCTCTTAGAAATCATACCACAAAGAAGAAAATGGAAAACAAACAAAACATTGAAAGACAAAAAAATAAATAAAGCAGGAATCATATTCAATTGGCTATTCATCAAATTTGAAGGAGAAATAAAATTATCAAACAAGGAAATATTTAGAGTTAAAAAAAATATTACCCAGATCACTGTGGACAGAAAAGCAACACTGCAGCACATAAATATGTACCATTACAGGGTTTGACACTATTCAGAAGTCAACATGGAAAACTATATGCAGAACAAGATGGATCTAAAGGGAAAAACTGTGCACACACACACATACACACACCCAAATTATCAATTAAAAATAGTCAATGATCCCACCTGCGGATCAGTCAACGTGGGTTCCTGAAAGGGGGACTGGGAATGGAAAGCGCAAGAGACGCGAGAAATGGAGACGACAGGATTCTGATCAAGTCTCGTTTATTGAGTCAAAAGGCAGGGTTAATATAGGCTAGCAACAGGAAGGGGAGGTACAACTTATGGAAATGAGGGGTAGGGACAATCAGCCAATCATACACATAGCTTCAAAGAAACGGCGGGGGAAAAAAATGGTGGGCAGCAGTTCTCAAACACGTCCACATGCTAATTAGGTGAGCTCAAACAGGTCCACATACTAATTAGGTGAACTCAACAGGCCCGCATGCTAATTAGGTGAACCCATGGATTCAAAGGTTATTTTGCCTGCAAGCCGTTACAATACAAAAGGTCAATAAAGGTGTCACTGAGGGATGGGAACAGCATTCGGCTTCCCACAAGTCAAGATGAGACAGATCTAAGGACCCTAGTGCAGGGCATACACAGCTACCAGTTATAACTGAAAAAGCACACCTTATGGAAGACAAAGTAGATGAATTGGGCCTATTAAAGATAAAACACTTCAAATAGTTCATTAAAAAAACACGCTGTGGAGTGTACATATTTTTTCTACTATGCAAGCACCCAGTGGCATTGCCTTAGGTTTTCTCTGATCACGGTGCATGTTTTTGTAAAAGCAGTTTCACCCAAACCTTGATTTCTGTAATGACCGATTTAAGAGAACAGTGCAGCTGAAAAATTTTGTTTCCTGCTCAGGAAAAATGCTGCAGAAACAGTTTTGATGTGGAACACAGCTTACAAGGACAGTACTATGGGGAAAACCTCAAGTGTAAGAGTGGTTTCTTTTTTTTTACAAAACCGTGAAATGTTGATTGATAACAAACCTTGTTCTGGTCATCTGTCAACTTCCTGATGAATGAAAATGTGTACTCAGTGCATTTGGAGTTTATTCCACCAGGTCCGACTGTTTATCAAGTTTTCTATTTGGAGTTTCTGAAAAGACTGTGTAACTGTGTGCGACAAAAAAGAACTTATTTGTGGCAGACAGGGGACTGGTTTTGCCACCACAACAATGCACCTGCTTGTGCAGCCCTCTTAGTGCCCCAGTTTTTGGCAAATAAAACCCAACAAACCTTACTCTCCTGACCTCCTTGTTTGCGACTTCTTTTTGTTTCCATGAATGAAGAGGTACGTGAAAGGATAGCAATTTGACCATGTAGAAGAGGTGAAGAAAAAATGAGGGAGATGCTGTCAGCCATCTGCACTGATGAGTTTAAAAAATGTTTCCAAGGATGAAATTGTAGGTTTGGCAAATGTATTAAGTGAAATTGAGAGTACTTTGAAAGTGATAAGGTTGTTTGGTAAAGCAATTTAAATGCATAGCTTTGAAAAATTATT